>JAXGGA010001694.1:0-143503 GCA_038373865.1 Uloborus plumipes
TCTAGCAGGCTTTTTATTACTCTTTTATCTCAAAACTGTTTAAATTAGAAAGATTCTCTGTTCATTTGTGTTTTGTTGTAATGCATTTTTTTTTTCAATTTGTTAACTTGAAACAAAATTTAGGAATTTAAGCGAGTTCAGTTTAATTTGAATGACATTCAAATTTTCGCTTGTGTGATAAAATTTCCTCTTTCTTTCACTTTAAAAAAATAATAACTAAATAGATAAAACACAAACTACAAATGTGTGTCCGGTGTAAACTCGGAAACTACCGTCCCGATTTCGTTAATTTTTTCACAGTTTGTGTTGGTTAGTGCTCGGAAAGTTTAGACCAGTGATTCCCAACTTGGTAGCAATCGCCCCCGAAGGGGCGATTTAGCTGTTCAAGGGGACGATAAATTTCTGGGGGGCGATTCGGGGCTACGGGTATTCGGATATCTGGCAATAGGAAATTCTTGACCTTTTAAAACAAAAAAATTTAAACAAATCGACATTAGTTAATCGGTAAGTCATTACTGCTATTAACAAGATCAAAACTAATTCTCTCAATGATTGCCTGTTTCGAGAACTTTGCCATGAAAATGATGAAGAATTCGAACGATTGCTTTTACATACGGTCGTGAGATAGCTTTCCAAAGGAAACTTTGCGCCGTTTCTTCGAATTATTTATGTATAATTCTGTTACTGAATTTCACGACTTGCATAATTCTGCTTTAAGTGATAATTTGGAACAGCACAAATAGGAGCTTGCGTATCTCAGATATTTTTGAAAAAAATGAACGAAGTCAACATTAAGCTGCAAAGAAAACCCATACCTTAATCTACTTTTCTACATAATTGTCACCAATAGAAAAATAATTACCATATCGTACAATCCGCTTTTGAAGTCCCTCTTCAAAGAAATATGCCGCCTGCTTTGTCAGCACTGCAGTACGATAATCCTGACATCAACGTCATTGTCGACGTTACTAGCCGCCGAGGTGCGGCTTCAGATGCAACAAGAAGTTCTGTCAAGAACTAAACGAGCCTACTTTCCCGTACATCGACATCGGCATTGTAGCATCTGATCAATATTCTCTTGATTATCTGAAACTAAAAATTATGTCAAACATATCTTTATAGCACTTAAAGCTGATTTCTGAAAGCAAAATATACCCCTCTCATCAGATAAAACACGTAAAAAGTAAATAAACGAGTCAATAAAGTTTTGTCGCACCTTTTAAAGAATGTAACTGTTATAGTTCTTCCGTAGAAAAATTCCACAATCGTTTTCAAAAGAAAAAAAAATAAATAAATAAAATAAAAGTACAAAGAACTTCAAAACACATTTTATCAAAGAAAGAAAAAAAACTTGTTCGTTAA
Source organism: Uloborus plumipes (assembly GCA_038373865.1). NCBI lineage: Eukaryota > Metazoa > Arthropoda > Arachnida > Araneae > Uloboridae > Uloborus > Uloborus plumipes. The sequence goes on from JAXGGA010001694.1 coordinate 1,363, forward strand.
TAAAATGTCTTGAATTTCATTTTTAATCCGTTGCCAGTTGTTAAATATAAATAAGGAATAAAATGCTCTCGTGAATGAAAAATTTTTGTTAACAAAAAAAAATCGTCTGATAAAAAAAAAATAATAATAATAAATTAAACAAACAAATAAATAAATAAACAAAAAATCGTCTGCCCAGTCAGTCATATTTTCTGAGCCTGCATTTCCGCCATGTGTGCAGAGTCGGAGTCGGAATCAGAGTCCTCACAGAAGATTATTCAGAAAAGTACTTTACAATACATTATTTATCAAAACCATTTTCTTACTAAGTTAGTTTGAAGGAAATCCGCCTTGAAGTTCAGAATCAACATTCAATTTAAATTTCTCCGTAGGCGCTCATGTTAAAATTTTTTCTGAACGGTTCATCATTGAACGAAAAATGGTTCAAATTGAAAAGTGAAATATAGGAATGAGCTTCTCCGAGATCTTTCGAACACAAAAAAGTTTATTCAATTCGGACGGTTCACTTAAAAGTTATTATGTGGGGAAAGGTTGTTTGAACGGTTCAATGTTGAACAAAAAAAATGTTCAAATTGAAAATTTAAATACGGTAATGAAGCATCCTTGCCGAGATCTTTTGAACAAAAAAAAGTTTGTTTAAATCGGACTGTTCATTCAAAAGTTATTAGGTGTGAGAGCTTGTTTGAACGGTTCAATGTTGAACGAAAAATTGTTCAAATCGGAAATTTAAAAACGGGGATGAAGTATCCTTGCCGAGATCTTTCGAACAAAAAAAAGTTTGTTTAAATCGGACGGTTCACTCAAAAGTTATTAGGGGTGAGAGCTTGTTTGAACGGTTCAATGTTGAACGAAAAATTGTTCAAATCGAAAATGTAGATACGGGAATGAAGTACCCTTGAAAAGATCTTTCGAACAAAAAAAAGTTTGTTCAAATCGGACTGTTAACTAAAAAGTTAATATCGCGGGCCAGGTTGTTTGAACGGTTTAAAGTTGCACCAAAAATTGTTCAAATCGAAAAATCAAATATGGGAATGAGCTGTACTCGCCGAGATCTTTCCAACAAAAAAAAGTTTGTCCAAATCGGAATGTTCATTCAAAAGTTATTAGGGGGGGGACAGACAGACGGACAGACCGACAGACACACAAATTCCCCATCTCAATACCCTACTTTCAAATTTTTAATTTTTCGATATTTATTTCATTTTTTTGTTTCTTTTTGACTTTTTTTTACTTGGCGATATTTTTTTACTTGGCGATATTTTTTTGGACTTGGCGATATTTTTTGGACTTGGCGACATTTTTTAGATGCATTAAGCCAGTTTTAATGCTTTTTTCGTCTCTTTTATTTTTAACGGGAAAGTAGGTTAAAAACAGGTGGTAGTCACAGGATGCTCCATCTGGGCTGCTTTTGCACGAAATCTTCATTAATGACCGAAGGTCGACCACTCCGTTCCTCGTGGTGCACATTAGAGTGGCCATCTTTGAACGCTCGGACCCAAATCCTAACCATGGTTTCACCATGTGTGGAAGAAATCTTGCGATTAATATCGATAGCTTTTAACCATAATGCAGTTAAAAAATGAATAACCGCACGTACACTAAAAAATAGACGTTGTTTTTACAGTATAATACAGCTGATTTTAGAGTAAAAATTGCTTATTTTGCAGTAATAAACTGTAAAATTACTAATTTTACACTAATAAGCTGTAAAATTGCAATTTTACAGCAATAAGCTGTAAAATCGTTAATTTTGCAGCTTATTACTGTGCATTTTACAGTTTTAAACTAGAACTTCTGCTGCAAGTATCCCACTGTTGTTTTTACAGTATGATACAGCTAATTTTATAGTAATAAACTAAAATTATGGCGATAAACTGTGAAATTGCTGCCTTACAGTAATAAACTGTAGAATTGCTATATTTACAGATTATTACTGTGCATTTTATAGTTTTAAACTGGAACCTCTACTGCCAGTATTATACTGTAAAAACAATAATTTATTTTTTGCGTGTACCTCATAGTCGGCGGCACTCTCAATCGGTAGACGTATTTTGAAGTTGATTGTATGATATGATAAGCGTCTTACATTTAATGGCAATTATGTAGAAAAGTATTTTAAGTATGAGCTTTCATGTAAAAATACAATTGAAGGGGCAAGTGGATAAAGGTGATATGTGACATTTGAATTTTGCCGATTTGAAGTTTATTGTATGATATGATAAGCGTCTTGCATTTAATGGCAATTTTGTAGAAAAGTATTTTAGCTATGAGCCTTCATGTAAAAATACAATTGAAGGGGCAAGTGGATAAAGGTGATATGTGACATTTGAATTTTGCCGATTTGAAGTTTATTGTATAATATGATAAGCGTCTTGCATTTAATGGCAATTTCGTAGAAAAGTATTTTAGCTATGAGCCTTCATGTAAAAATACAATTGAAAGGGCAAGTGGATAAAGGTGATATGTGACATTTGAATTTTGCCGATTTGAAGTTTATTGTATAATATGATAAGCGTCTTGCATTTAATGGCAATTTCGTAGAAAAGTATTTTAGCTATGAGCCTTCATGTAAAAATACAATTGAAGGGGCAAGTGGATAAAGGTGATATGTGACATTTGAATTTTGCCGATTTGAAGTTTATTGTATGATATGATAAGCGTCTTGCATTTAATGGCAATTTCGTAGAAAAGTATTTTAGGTATGAGCTTTCATGTAAAAATACAATTGAAGGTGCAAGTGGATAAAGGTGATATGTGACATTTGAATTTTTCGATTTACACAAATTCAGATTAGTGTGTGTTCAATTGTATTAACTCGCAAACACAATTGAAGAGACAAGTGAATAAAGGTAAATGTGATAACTTTTTAAATTTCTAGAAAAAGCTTTCAAAAAAAAAAAAAAAAAAAAAACTTATCACCTTCATCCATGGTAAAAAGTAAGTTTTTCCGAAATTGTCACATATCACCTTAATCCACTTCCCCCTTCAATTGTAAGGCTATTTCTGTCTTTTTTATTTACTCCAAAACGGTACTTACTTTAAAAATACGCCTCGTATTTTAACTGAGTGCCTAAGCTTACATTGTTGATTCCAGTCAAAAAACAAATAGCTCTAACGATCGACAAAAAAATTAACGCGAGTCATTTTCAAAATTTGATACACATATCGTAATATTCGTGGTTTATCAAAAATATTCATTTTTATTATACATAATTAAGTTCTTGTAATTATTTTAATTATTAATTGACGTTTAATGTTGACCACAGTAGTCCTTATTTAGTTCCTATTAGGCATGTTTTGATTTTTCTAGTTCACGCAGGTTAAAACGGATGTGGCAAAGTGAAATAGTTCATTTTGGTTGCTTATTCATTTATTTATTAAATCACTTGCGAATTTCGTCATTTATAAATTCATTTACATTTCTTTACTAAAAATTCACATATCTATTTATTCATTCACCTGTCTTCTTATTCATTCTTTTTTAGTCACTAATTTACTTTTCTCACATTAATTCATTCATTGATTCATTTATGTATTCATTCGTTTATTTTTTATTATGAATTGGCTTATTTTTGTTCATTTAGACATCCATTTGATGGAAAATATTCTTAATAGTCAAACAGAAACTCATTACAAAAAATCTTATTTTTCACTTCGCCCTATCGTTTTTTGAAGGGAACATTTTCTAACTTTATTTAGAAAATAACTGCCAAATATAAAAAAATGTTTCAACGCAAGTTATGTTACAAAATACATTATTACTTCTTTATGTACGTACCGTAGTTTTCAGATTAACTTACGTGTCTCAAATAATAACTTATAATAACTTGCAATAATTATGAACAATAATAATAACTTAGTTCTCTCAAAATGAATAAATTGGAAATTTGTTCATTTTAAGACAAGTAAGTTATCATTTAACAATTTCACTATGCCCCACCATCCCCTTCTAAAATATCATTTACCATCCACTGTCTCCAATCAGAATTTCTGTTTTTAATGCTTTAATGGTCTGCCCAGATGGCAATAAATAAATAAATAAATAAAATAAAATTTATCTCGAAAATAGATTTTTACAATATTTCAAATATCCTAATTCGAAATCAAGTTTTTATTACGCTTTTATTACACATGTGGGTTTCACATGTGGATTTGTTTGTATGTATGTATGTAACTCTGAATAAAAGATAAATTTACGCTCTTTCCAAACATAAAAGTAATGTATTTAACCCTTCACTGCACGATTTTTTATATTTTCATGAAAAAAATCATTTGTTACCTTTTAATAGCTCTGAGTTCAGAAAAAATAAAGAAAAAAAATAATCTTAAAAATGTGCAACAAAAATGATGTTTTAATTGTTTGTTCTATATATGGCATAAAGCACATAGCATATGCTTTGTATACCGATAAAGGTAATTATCTACAATGTGTTTTGTGCCATAAGTGGTACAAATTTTCCACTAAGTGTATTTAAACATTTTTAGAACAAAGGAAATAATGACTAAGCACACTTCTAACGGAAATGCAGACACTCTTTTTTTCAAAAGCAAAAACTGTAATACCTAGACTAGTGCAACTAACTAGTGCGTAAACATCACACTAAACTGTTGTAGCAATGTTCCAGAAGGGGCATTAAACTCAGTTTAACTGCATTTAAATATCATAAGAATATATGAGGGTTCTATTGGTGTGTGCCAGATGAGGCACCCCATGCAGTGAAGGGTTAATACTGTTATTAATACTAAAGGCTAAACTATGTTACATGTTGATGTATTTATTATAAGTGCATGTAAACTTAGCGGATATTCAATAGTTTTGAAAATCAGAGAGAACTCAGAGTATAAGAAAATATGTTGATTAACTCTAAAAGAGTATTTTTTAGTTTTTTAAACTATATTTTAAAATTATTTTTTGTTTGATGGCACATATTAATATGTTTCTTGCAGAGTTAAAATTTGTCCCCAACATTTTGCGTCATTACAATCCAACAGTTTTCACAGGCTTTCATGACTACTAGATGCAACTGGCAGCTCAAATAACTTTCAGTTTTTAGTAGCAGTCATCATAGCTTTGTAGGATTGAAAAGTTAAAGCAAATTATTTAAGTAAGAGTAAGATTTTTTTGTGTAGAAAGTTCTAAGCTTCCTAGTTAGGTTATTTAATGTAAATAAATAAATAAATAAATAAAAACGTCAGTCATCGCCATCTTTACTCATAATGGGTTGCTTCTGACATTTCTTGTGTAATTTTGTTCTTTTATGTCTGCAATGAGTGAACCTTTGTTCAAGATATGTAAAATTTCAACCAAAGCAGCCATATTTTGTCTTGTCACGTGAAATATGTATATTTGTTTTATTTCTTAACAATACATTTATGAACTATTAATTATTTAATTTATGAACCGAAATCAAGGAACACTAAGGGGGGAAAATTCATTTATTAAATTTGTCAAATTAAAAAAACAAAACTCTCAATATCCTTGAAAGAAATGCAGATGTTTTGCGAACTTCTGTAGTTTAACAAAAATATGTATGTTGCCTTCCTAAAAAGTATCAATTTGCACTTCTTTTGAAAATTTAACAAATTTAAAAACTCGGAATGCAAAATTACACTTTTCTAGAGAATTGTCCATATGTGTGCACATTTATGTAAATGCATGTCACAAACTTTTTACAGAAAAAAAAACAACTTATTTAAAATCTCACAATTTAAAAAATAAAAAAAGAAGTACTAATTTATAAAAAACACCCTACTCAAAATTAACTAAATTAACTGCTGGATGATTAGAAAATAAATAAATTTGAGCTAAAAATGAAAGCAAATAATGCTATGTTAAAAAAAAAAAAAAAAAAGACAAATGCGCGGGAATACGCAGACACGTTTTTCCGCATTCAAGGGACAATTTTTTTCAATACACAAAATGTGAGCTAATGAGTATAAAGACTAAGCTCACATTTTGCATAGTGAATAATCTTTAAATTAGTTTTAAAAAACTAAAAAATACGCTTTTAGAGGCACTTATTATACATCAACATTTAATATAGTTTAGCCTTTAGTATTAATGATAGTAGTAAATATATTACTTTTATATTTGCAAAGAACGTGAATTTTATCTTTTATTCAGAGTTACATATAAATAGTTGAAACACTTATAATCAATACATCAATATTTTATATAGTTTTGCTTTAGCATATAATAATAGAAAAAAAAATATTATTTTTCTGTTTGTAAAGAAAGTGAATTTATATTTTACTCAGAGTTACATACATACATACAAGCAAACCCATGTGTGAAACTAATAAAAGCATATTAAAAAGGCGTTCCTTGTTACGCCGAAAAACGTCCCTGCGGCGTATTTCTGCGCATTTGCGCTTTTTACTTTCTTCTATATCTAATATATAGAAGAAAGTATTGGTTTCGTGAAAATTTTCGAATGTCGAATTTTGACGGATTTGCACGTTTTGAGGTGCGCTGAGTCCATTTCGACCATTTTTAGAAAATGTCTGTCTGTCTGTCTGTGTGTGTGTGAGTCTGTATGTGTGTGACCAGTTTTTGTGGCCGCGCTAGAGCAAAAACTACTGAATGAAATCGAACAAAAATTTTTTCACATATGTACCACCATGTGAACTGGTGCACCTGACTTTTTTTAGCGAATTCCTCCAAGGGGGGTGGAGCAATCGCACGTGTTCTGCGCGGGGGTGATTGCTATATCTCAGGAAGTAACTGGCGGAATCAAACGAAACGTGGTCCATAGATAGACCCTACTGAGTACAGGTGCTGATTCAATTTGTTTGTCAATATCTCCAAGGGGGGTGGAGCAATCGCACGTGTTCTGCGCAGGGGTGATTGCTATATCTCAGGAAGTAACCGGCGGAATCAAACGAAAATTGGTCCATAGGTAGACCCTACTGAGTACAGGTGCTGATTCAATTTGTTTGTCAATATCTTGAAGGGGGGTGGAGCAATCGCACGTGTTCTGCGCGGGGGTGACTGCTATATCTCAGGAAGTAACCGGCGGAATCAAACGAAAATTAGTCCATAGGTAGACCCTATTGAGTACAGGTGCTGATTCAATTTGTGTGTCAATATCTCAAAGGGGGGTGGAGCAATCAAAAGTGCTTATTTTGTCACTGCACCTACTGTATCTCGGGAAATATTGCTGCGATTTGAATGAAATTTGGAATAACACTAACCCAATATGGAAGCAAGCATCGATTAAATTTTGGCGCCAATCGCCCCAGGGGGAGGGTGGGGTGATTTTTGCGCTTAGTCAACAATGCGAAAAATTACTTCATTAAAAAATCGCTTTCACGCTATTTAATTATCAAAACAGCTGAAAACTTTCAATGATTTGAAATTTTTAACTGTTGCCAATTTCTTTTTACTAACAAACAAAATGTTTGCAATTTATCTAAACAAGGCTTTTGCAATGATTTCCAATTTCGCTCATTGATTCTGCATTTGCAGGGTTATTACGATAATTGGGAAATTGGCGCTGTCTCCAACTACTCGGGCGAGTACGTATTTTATTTTGTAACCGGAATTCATAAGATAGATATAGAAGAAAGTTTCGTGACGGCCACGACAGCTAGTTTAAAGTTGTATTATTTGCTTTTTGCTGAATGCTTGTTGACTATTGAATAATTTTTCGTGTTTTCAACTTAGAAGTCTAGTGGTAGCTAGAAAGCAGAAAGGCTTTTTAAATAGTTTTGTACACGTTTCTAGGAAGGAAAAATAATAAATATGACACTAAAATTATCATCGCGTATTTAGTTTCTTTTCAGTTTTGTAAGAAAATGTAACTGTTGAACTTCTTTTTAACTCGAACTTTCCCATTTTAAAATTTCCCATTCAAAATGTTTATTCCTGAGATATTGTTATTTTTTCACGCCGCGGATGAGCAAAAATTTGGCCTACTTGATATTTTTTTTCTTAAATTTAGACCAATATAAAGTAATTTATTGCTGGAAACTCAATGTGAATCATTAGAATAGATTACATAAATGAAAAAATACAGCAAGTGAAACAGAAAATACAGCAGTGTTTGCCAGATACTGCATGTAAAATTGGTCGAAATAATTATTTTGACCCAAAATTATAGAAAAAATAGAAATCAATTTAACAAAAAATACTGACGTGATGGAATGTTTTCCTTATTTTATGTTTTCACTATTTTCCTCGAACTCAGAACCAAAAAATCTGGTATGTGTCCCACACTACTTCCTTTTACGTGTAAATTTCTTTGTAGATGCCTTAGTGTTAAAATAGTGCTAGGAGTGAGCAAGATAGCAATTTGAACATTTACACCCCTAGTTTGCCACGAAACAATGAAAACAAATGTTTTACAATGATTCATTTTCTAAATATCGCAATTTTAACATCATTCAGTGGATTTTTCACGAAATATCGCCAATAGCGCCAAATTGAACCCAAATTCAAAAAATATTTTTTTCGCCAAATTTTTGCCGACCAAAAGCTTGGCGACATATCGCCAAGTGGTCGCGCCAATTCATATCACTTGAGTCTGCATTGAAATTAACACTGATTTACTCCCAAAAAGGGGTAAAACACCCCCTTGGGAACATTCAAATGCAACCACAAGGGGAGGTGCACAACTAGACCATCCTCAGAGCCTACATACCAAGCTAGAAGCTTCTATGGCATTTAGTTTTTGAGTTATGCGACCCACATACGCACATACGCACATACAGACGTCACGAGAAAACTCGTCGTATTAACTCGGGGGTGGTTGAAAATGATTTTTCGGCTGGTTATATGTTGGCAGGTATATATGCACGTGCTGACAGATCGAAAAAACGACTCAACATTCATTCAGGGGTGAGCAAAATCAAAATTTAGACCCAAATTTGAGTGATTTTACTTCCTTTTACGTAGTAAAGGAAGTATTGTGATCACGAAAAAAATTTCACTCAAATTTCAGTCTGAATTTTGACTCTGCTCACCCCTGAATGAATGTCGCGTAGTTTTTTCGACCTGTCAGCACGTGCATATGTACCTAACAACATACAAACAGCCGAAAAATCAATTTCGACCACCCCTGAGTAAATTACGACGAGTTTTCTCGTGACGTCTGTATGTACGTATGTGCGGATGTATGTGCGGGTGTATGTGCGGATGTAAGTGCGTATGTGGCTCGCATAACTCAAAAACTATATGCCGTAGAAACTTCTAGCTTGGTATGTAGGCTCTGAGGGGGGTCTAGTTGTGCACCTCCCCTTGTGATTGCATTCGAATGATTCTAAAGGGGTCTTTTACCCCTTTTTTGGGGTAAATCAATGTTAATTTCAATACAGACTCATATGAATTGGCGCCACCACTTGGCGACATGTCGCCAAGCTTTTGGTCGCCAAGTGTTTGACGCCAACTTGGCGACATATCGCCAAATTGGCGACAAATTTGGCGAAAAAATTATTCTTTGAATTTGGGTTCAACTTGGCGCTATTGGCGATATTTTGCGAAAAATTTACTGAATGATCTTAAAATCAGCAATATTTAGAAAAATAACCATTGTAAAATATTTTTTGCATTGTTTCGTGGTAGATTAGGGGAGTAAATATTTGAATGCTCACCTTGCTCACTCCAAGCACTTTTTTTAACACTTAAGGCAACTACTAAGAAATTTACACGTAAAAGTAAGTAGTATGGGGTCCATACCAGATTTTTTTTTTCGCGATCACAATACTTCCTTTACTACGTAAAAGGAAGTAAAAATAGATAAGGGTCACCTGTTACTCCTCTGGAATTTTTTTCATCTTAGTCCTGTGTATCAATGAATTAAGAATGGTTAATTTACGAATATCTATAGTAAAAATTTATAATTCACAACAATACGCTAGCTTTTTTTTCCAACTAGGAATGACTTAAATTTGAGCACTTGCCCCAATATTTAAGAGTAAAAACGTAAAAGAAGCAAATATTACGACGAAATTGCGAAAAGCGATATGAAAAATTTCTAATCTAAAAAGTTACAGCTCGATAAATCATTTATAACAAAAATGAAATCGTATGAATTTATTTATTTTTGAATTGTTCGCAGACCTCATGCTGAATTCTCACTGACTATTGGTTAAGAATGACAGTTCACACACAATTTTAAAGTTTTGGCTTAGTTTTTCACCAAGTCTTTGCTGTTTCAGAGATGTTTGCTCAATTTATGATAACCAGTCTACTTAACTTCATTTTAACTCGCTAAAAATCTTTTTTCCCAGAAAAAAAAAAAATTCCTTGGCTTCATAATTTCCAAAAAAATTGCGTTTTTACTTTTCACCAATGTAATTGTGAAAAGTAGTGCAAAGTTAAGAAACAATTTCTAAATTGTTGAATTTTAACTAAAAATCTTGGCGAGATCTTACACATTTAAATTTAAACCGTTTTAGCACCAGAAAGTAACTTTTTAAGACCCTTTAATTAGATTCACCCGTGGTTTTGTATGTAACTCTGAATATAAGATAACATTTACGTTCTTTACAAACATAGAAGTATAATGTATTCAACATTATTAATAATACTAAATGCTGAACTATATTAAACTTTGATGTATTAAGTGCATGTAAACTTAGCGGATATTTAATAGTTTTGAAAATCAGGTGAAAATCAGTTAGAGTATCATGAAATATAGTTTATTTTTATATTTGTAAAGAACGTACTTTTATCTTTTTTAAATTTCTCAGAGCTTCAGATTTCAATTGTACCTTGATAAATTACTTAAGATGAAAGTTTGACTAAACAGTTACGAAAATTAACTCTAAAAGCATATTTTTCAGTTTCTTAAAACTGATTTAAAGATTATTAGAGTAGTTGCTTCGGATAAACAAAACTTATTTCTGTTATAGGCCCGCAAAAAGTCAGCTGAATTTGAGAGCTCCAGGGGAGAGAGAGAGGGAGAAGAAGGGATGAATTCGATGCGAAGCAAGTGGAGAGAGAGCGCATTCTTCCGAGATACACAGGTAAGAAGGGGGAAAAGAAGATCGGTATGCGCGGCAACAGCAAACAGGTTGCGGGGAGAGCGACCGAGTGCGTCAGGTGTGCGCAGATGTGTGCCAAGGTCTGTTGTTGACCTTGAAAGGGATGATGCTTCCTGCTCGCGACTCTTACCTAAGAAGATTCGTTTTCCGGATACATCAGAGGCGCCGCCCGAACCTGCCTCAATACACTCCCTTTTAACCGTTCTCCGCTTATTAACGGTATCTCCGTTCCAACCGGCCTATGTCTTTTTATGGGGTGAAATGTCATTTTCGGATCTGTTTTCCCATTAGGTTAATAAACTTATTAGAAATATTCTCTTTAAGGGGGGGGGGGATAAACAAAAGTGTTACCTTTCCCAGGATTCCCATTTTTTTCCCGCGTGATCTACAAGCAGTAGTGTATCGAAAGGATCCAGCGCCCGTGGCCAACTTAAGAAATTGCGCCCCTCCCCATGGTCATCGTGATGGAGGTCACTGTGACCTCCCAAAATAATTTCCTATTCAGAAAATTTCGACTATTCGGGAAATTTTAAAACAATATTGCAACTTTGATACATTTTTTCTTTTTTAAAATGTTTTTAATGATACCCAGTGCTATTTCTGATTATATAATTTTCATTTTCTTCTCTAACTCTTATTATTACGAGTTTTTTTTATACATAGTTTACTTCTGACATAATCAAAAAGAAAAAAAAAAAGGTTTCCTAGACTTATTTTTTCATCGGTCAAAATGCCGCCCCCTTAGCTCCTGCGCTAGTGGCAAGAGTCACTCCTGCCAACCCTTAGCTAAGTCGCTGTCATCAAGAAATGGATCAAGTTCACTCAAAAAGTCTAAGTATCCCAAATAATTTCCATTGTTAGGAGATCTTTACAATTTGTGAAAAAACATTTCTCCAGAAATCTAGTTCTTTTAATGCTGAGATAATAAGTCTACATCTGGAACTGGGGGGCTTCTATCGATTGTGGAGGCCTGGGTACATGGGGCCTAGGTTCCCATTGGGAAAGAGGGGCCTGCTCATTGCTTAAAACTTAGATGAAAACTGGTTTGAATACTTCTAAAATGGAGATTCGGTTCGTGGACAAAAGGACCATATTTTGCTCAGGAACCGAGACTTGTAATAATCCGTTGCCTTGGCAGTGTGTCGTTCCATATGCACGGTCAACATACTCTATAAGAAAGTCGAAAAGAAACCATGGAGCGAAGACGATTAGCTGCTGGACTAATGCCAGTCAATTTGGACACACATGTCCAACAAGATTCCTTTGGTAGGTTACGGCGATTATTTCGTCCTGGAACGGTGCGTTTACTCCGTTACCATGGATACACATAACACCCTACTCGAAAGTCTAATAAAAGAACTAAGCTGCTCGTAGACGTACTAACTATGTCATTTTACCTTAAAATGTCAGCTGTTATTTGAAGCAATGTCTTGTTCTGATTTCCGCATGTGAAAGCGGGGCGCTTTCCCCGAGTTTGATTTCTCTTGTAAATTTTAAACGACATATTTTGAATATTTAGCCCTACATGTGGAATAAGTGAATGTAAGTATCCAAGTCATGTCTTCTTAACCTTATAAGCTAGTGGTAACAAATCGTTTTCTACTCGAGGATGGCACCTCACATTAAAATTATTCTTGTGGACCAGAACAAATAAAATTTCAAATTATTGAAATTGTTCGATATATGCAACACTGAAAACTGCGAGGAGAAAATACAAAGAAATAATTGTTGTCCGTATTACATGATGCTCCTCTAATTAAATACATCTGTTTTTCAGAAATCGATTTCTGAATATTTGACTCAAAATGGTCATGTGACATGGTCATTAATCCTGCTTTTCGACTTGTAATATTGAACAAAACAAGGGGCCACACGGATCAGCTCAAGGGGACGAAAGCGGACCGTAGGTTGGGCACCACTGATATAAGTCACTAGTTTCCTGGTGTAAGCCATTCGCCCTTTGATTCTACACAGGGAAACTGTCCTAATCTAATTGTTAACGCAGCCAGAATTTATTTTCTGGGATTCTTACTTTGGTAATAACAGATCCAAAATGTGTCATGGAATTCTGACACGTGTCATCAGAAGGTTAGGACAATGAGGTTATGTTTATAAAAGATTAGGAGGAGTCTGTATTTATATGTCAGACCAGGGACTTATTGAGTGATGTGATACAACGTATAGCTGTGTTCCTTTAATTTCTGATTTTCACTAACGATAATTATATTTTTGTGTAAATAATATGAACGGAATTTTTCCAACATCTTGTTTCTTGAAAATACTGATAGCAATGCAATAAAAGTTGTTCAACAGTTAAATCACAGTTTGATGGCGTAGGGTGTGTTTTTTTTAATTAATTTTCATATATCACTGAGTTATGATGGCTTGTGTGAGAGATCTAGATGTTCTATTTAGGTGTCGAATACTAAACTTATAAAACCCTTCCACGCTTCTATTTCTATTCTCATATTTTAATAATCCGCCCCCCCCTCCTTCAAAACCAGAAACTGGATCCCTCCTTGAAGACACACTCTTCCTTTTTCTTTCTTTATTGCGTACAACGAACGTAATGTAACAATTTCGTCACAAAATCTTTGCCACGGAGTCGGAGGCTTTAAAATTCCAAAAGTTGGAGTCGCCAGTCGGTCACTTTCCCTCCGAGTATGTCTAGGGTCGGAGTTGAGCCGGAGTCTTTAAAACTCCTGAAATTCGAATCGGAGTAGGTCTTTTTGCGTCCGACTCCACCAGGAGCGCCCCGAAGGCAGGTCACGACCTCCCAAAAATTTCCTCATTCGGCAAATTCGGACTGACGATTCGGCAAATTCAGGGATAGTATTGCATTTTTTTTTGGCAACTATACATATTGTGTGTGTGCGTGTAGCTGCAATTTTTTTTACTTTTATTTGTTACCTTTGAAAAGAAGGAGAACCAATTTATAAAACTTAATTCTGTTGTTGATCTGTCATGCAATCAATATGTTTCTTTCCCAATGAATCGTTTTGACAGCTCAAAATACACTCCTGCTGTTATTCATTAAGTTTGAATGTGTCTCAATCGTATTTATTTTGTTAATTGTTTACTGATACCTATTGTCCTTTCCCATAAAGTAATGGTAAAAGGTTGTCTCAATGCTCGTATTTTATCATTCGGACCATTCCCAAATTTCATTCGGCAAATTGAGAATTTCCCCCCTCCCAAAAATTTAATCTCAGGGCGCCCCTGGACTCCGCAGCCTTGGTTCTTGTGAAGCCGGGAAACAGCACCGTTACGGACGTGCGCTCTCCTCCAAATTAATAACTGGGGATCGTAAAATGAACAGAGATTTTAAAACGGAAGCTAACCAATCTTCGGTGCTGTGGTGACGTCACTCACGAGAACGATTCAGACCCTCATGTGACTCTTCTTAGATAATCGAGGCATGTCAGCACGAGAACAAATGACGCCATTCATTCGTCCCCATCCTCCCTCCATCGCGAATGCAGAAAAACGAATTATGCGACCTCAAAAACATCTCCTATATTCGTGGGTATTTTTTTCTTAACGTTTTCTGTGCGACAGTGACTCTCCTAGTCATGAGGCAATTTCCCATTTTTTCCGACAAGCAGGTAATATTCAGAAAACAGAATTGCTTCTTCTAGGGCCTGATCAAAGCGTACCCAGGTAGCACAAATTAATAACCTTTGAACGTTTCATAACCGTTTTTAAGCGGTTGTTATAACGTTAATAACCATTTTACAACCTTTAAAAAACAGAAGTGTGCTACTTGGGATAGTAGGGCTCTGGGCAGAAGAAGCATATATAGATTTCACTGTTAAAACTACAAGTTGCATAAGGCACCTTTTAGGGTGAGTTATAGCATCCACGGCACCCCCTGAAGGGTACCACTTGACGTCATGTGGCACCTTTGATGGTGCAACTTGGCTCCCTATGGCTCCCATGGGGTCTCATAGGGCACCACAGAGTGCCGCATAGAGCCAAATGGTACCATCAAGGGTTCCATACAGAGTCAAGTGGCAGCCTTCGGGGGGTGCCGCTGGTGCTACAGCGTTTTTGACCCAAAAAGGTGCCCTGTGCAACCTGTAGTTTTAATAGTGTAGGTGCCTCTCCCCCCGTAAGGGAGATTTATAAGCTGTCCCCTTCCCTATCTTTATAAACTCACTTTTTTTTTTTTAATGGTAGAAACTGAAACAGTATGGTGAAAAGATATTCGGGTGAAATTTAGTTGTAATTATTAATATTATTTTAAGTTAAGGTTACAGAGGACACAAAAAGAGGCATGATTGCATAAATCTATGCATTACATGTAATGTTTTACGAGATAGTTTATAAAAGATGGCTGAAAATGAAAATTTATTTGAATTTTTCAGCTGAAAAATTTTAAGTTATACGGTAAACTCTTAATAAATTACGAATTTTCATTAACATATTGTAAGTTTTTTTTTTTTTTTGTATTAGTTCTGTTTCTTATTAAATTATTAGAAAAAATATATATAATATGGCTGGCTAGCCAAGAAATTTAAATTCTTTATTAGTTCAAGTCAGATTACAGATTGGGCACACCTGTCTTGGTCCCTCATCTCCCATGATGCATTTCGCATCACATGGTTATGCAGTGAAATTTCTAAGCTGCCTCCTCTTCGTTCCGTAAAATTTTGGCCTCTCAGAAGGGGTAGCCGCTTTAAAGGGTTTTCAGAACAATAGCGAGATATAATTTCTATAATAGGTTATGTATAAGCAAGTCTAAGGGCCGTGCTCCACATCAGCGTAAAACGCGACCGAAACTGAAGGCAGAAACTGAAAATCCGGGTACTTTCCATAGGAACACCATTGAATCCATTATACGCTTCTGCCTAATTTTTCTGCTTTACGTCGATGTGGAGCAGGGCCCTAACTCAATTTTCTTCTATTTAAATGACGCTTGACATTTTTCTAAAGGGAAGATGGTATTGTATTTCATGTTTTATTACAGTGACCTCCCATGACCTTCCAGGAGGCGCTCTTACCCTCCGTCGGCACTGTAACTATGAAACCACTCCTCTGCTCTTTCATGCCAGAAGGATTCAGAATCGTTCGAATATCGCAACTCTCTCTCCGATTTACAGTTCTCTTATTGGCAGATAACTTTCATTGAACTGCTTGATATTTATAAAAACTCTTTGAGATTGTTACAATTCAGATCACTGACCAACGAATGAACAAAGGTGAAAAAATTTCTCCAAAATTATCGCAATCCATTAACAGCCAATTAAGATCTCCCCAAAGCTGATCTTGAGCCATAAGGTAACTTTTTAGGAAATTTTAACATTATGTCTATGGGGCAAAAAATCCATGCCACGAAAAACTTCCCGTTTAGAAGGGTGGCAGCTTAGTAAAGGTTTGAAGAAGTTTTACTGCAGGAAAGGAAATGTTCTCCCGGTATTATTCCTCACCGACGGATCGACATTAATTTGAAAACTGACATTTTAGAAAATAATGAAGCAACATATTTAATTCTTTTTTACTAAGGAGAAAGGGAATTAGACTGCCAGACAATAGTTTCGCCCTTGAATTAGTGCATTTCTAACAAACTTGCGATGTGCCCAGTTCTGATAAACTGAGAGTCAATTACAACACTTTCTACATTGTCATGGAAATATGGCCGCTTACTAACCACCACGATTTCCTTTCAAAGTGATAATTAAGAATGCCAAATCACTTGAAAATGATCCCACGTCATCGGTCCGCGTCAAAGGGCACCAACAGATACTTTTTTTTTCCCTTCCCTGTTTTAAACGCAAGGGCCTCTCTTTCGCAAGGCATCAGATACGCGAGAATGCTCTGGAGCCAACAGTATTTTGCTGACGAGACCGACCTATCTTTGGGCGATGACAAGATGGAGAGGGATTTTGTTTGGGCTCACATCCTCTAAAGTGGCGATAAGCTCGAGCAAAGGCCATGAATTCTCCAAAACCACGAAATTGGATCGTTTGCAGAGGGAGGTCGTAACCCCTGATTATTATCTCCCATCGGGAGCATCTTCCCATTCCATCTTTTCCCGCTGCATTGCGAGGTGTTCGACCAATATTCGAATCCATGTCCAATCTGGGTACTAAACGCATTCCTTTCCTGCATCTCATTCGGTAAGACTTCTCAGGTAAGATTCAAATATTATGTATTGCCAGCGGTGATTCCAGAATGAGGTAAGCAGTTCCAAATGCCAGGCCGCTGACGTGGACTATAGAAAGAAAGTGTAAGTGTACTAGCTTAAATATTTCCGTTTGAAAAGCGAGATGGGGGGACAAATCGACTCTTTTCCTGTACTGCTGAAGTAAAAGAGCATATATTAGCATTAATTATATCATGATATTCTCTGTCTCCTCCCCCTTCCCGACCACTGAGAATCATTCAAAATAAATCGTTGGTGCCGAAAAAGTTCTTCTGGGGTCAAATATTAAACTTGTTTTGCTGTAATTGAAAAGTAACTGGCCAAAGGAATTCAGGTTATCTTTATTTCCCTTCTTTTTTTAAATTTTAAATTAAAAGAATTTCTCTAATGATATCTACTTTTTGATGTACTAAGTTCTATCTGCTAACCTGTATCCATATCATTGCTTACCATTGTAGAGAGTGTTCATTTTTTTAAATTTAAGATAGCCCCTTCATCTTCCAAGCCCTTCAATTGTTAAGATAGAAATGGTTAGGTTATGAGGTTGAATTTCTGAGTTATTTTTCAAGTATGGGAAGAGACCACAAAAAATTTCAGGCACTCAGCAGCACTCCAGCTGTGTCTGTCTGTATGTTTCCCTCTGAACTTTACAGGTAAATGGGAATTTGTCTGCATTTGCAAAAGTACTATTTGTTTTTAACAGAAGAGAAAGAAATATTTGAAACTTTTCATTATTCCACAAAAACCAACATTCCTATTCTTTTTAACTAAGGATGAATTTTCGAAGCAATTTTCAATCTAAGATGAGACAGTACTGTTACATAAAAAGATTGTGTTTGGTTGAAAATCTTGTAAATGGTTAAAATTAGCGGCTTTCTGGTTTATGCTGGAAAAGTTTTGTTTAAATGGTGTTATTTGGGGCCTTAAATATAGCAGCAGAGCGAGTCAGACAGATTTGACGTTAAGGACTTGAATAGCGAGCATACACGGTACTGTGTCCGTAAAAACCGCGCCTAGCACTAGCGAACAGTTCCACCTAAAAAGGGTAGATGGGCTATGGGTGATAACTTTCGGAAGTTTTCAATTTAAAACTTGCATTTGCTATATAATTTTGACATATTCAACTAAACTATGTATTTGAAATTAACATCGTTCCACCTTATTTGATACGGTTCAAAATGCTTTTTATTATTCTTCTCCATATTGTTATCTTGTATCTATTGTATTGTTCCATATTGTTATTCTAACACCCCTATTTTGGTAAGATCAGAGAAGACCTGAAGCATGCGCAACTGCGCGGAAGGTTTTACCTAAGAAGATCAGACAGTAATGTGGAAACGTTTTAAGAAAATTTACTTTATTTACTTGAACAGAACTTAAACCATTGTTAAATTTGAAAGTTTTAACTATTATTAAGAGCAAATGTATTCCTTTTTAGCCATAACTCCATATTCTCGTAATTCCCTTACTTTCCCGAATTCCTCATTCGTAGTTGAATATCTCGCAACCGAAGAAGGTATTAAGCTGAGTCGTGTTTGAAGAGTAGTATGTCACTAAGCAACAAATTGAATGAACCATAAAATTATTCAAATTAGCAGGACTGTGGAGTCAGAGTTAGGCTGATTTTGGTGTAAAAGAGTCGGAGTCATTAATTTTTCCTCTTACTTCGCAGTGCTGCAAATTGGGATGAATTCAAGGTGATTGATCTTGATAGTTGTACAGTTCTCTTTAACTTGAAAGAGAAGGAATTCTTAGATACCCTCAGGCCAATACTGGTTACTGGAAAAGGAAACAGGCTTTTTTTACCCTTATTTCAATAAACGGAATTGATTAATAATGTATTTGTTGGAGTTCGAGTAATCAGGGCTAAACTCTACTGATACTTTTTATTGCGCAATGATAAATTGTTGTATGTTTTCTTTTGGGATCTCAGACGTCGTATAGTCCCTCTTTCAAACTGGCAGTCTGCCAACGTCACTCCCCAACCGGCCTTTGCTCTGCTAACGTGGCGCTAGTGCCTTCGCCATGCGGAACAAAATGGCAGACACAGAGCTGCTCAGTCACTCCACCTGCTCCTCTACTGGTGCAAACCAATCTTCTGCAGATTCTTCTCTGGTCGTCGACAGGGCACGTAGAGCAGAAGCCGGCTCCCATGTCCTACACACAAGCACATAAACGAGCGTACCTATCTCTTATGCGAAAAATATTATTTGAATTCAAGACAAAATTCATTTTTTTCCCCCTCTTTGCTTGTATAGTTTGTGGATGCTGGGTGCTTTGTAGTTTGGGTTGAAGGAAGAGTAATTCGTCTTTGACACAATGCCAAAATCCGTTAGCAAAGCAACCATTCCATTTTAACAAATGGAATCGTTTAAACCCTACAGTCATCCGAAGTTTTATGTCTTAGTCTGGTTGAAATTATAAAATTAGACAACATTGTTGTTCTCAGGCCTGTGAGGAACCAGTAGCGTACCTAGGGGGTTCAACGTCCGTGGGAAACTTAAAAATTGTGCCTCCTCATGGTCGCCTTAATGGGAGGTCACGGAAGCTAGGTCACCGTGACCTCCCAAAGCAAACCCTTATTCAAAAATTTTCAGTTATTCTGCAATTTAAAGACAATATTGCAACTTTGATCTTATTTTTTCTTTTTTAAAATATTTTTAATTAGAGTTACCCGCCACGGCTTTGCCTGTGGTAAAATTTAAAAGATTTTCGCTGTTGTTGCTGTATATCTATAACGCACGAATTAAAAGAACTAAGTGCAGTTCTCGCTTGGCGAAACTTACCATGCTTAACAGAGACTAATCTTTTTTAATTATTTTCAATTTAAGCGAAGTTCTAGTTTCAGCTAATGGCCTTTTTATTAACTTGATTTATTTTTCCTTTGTGGAATGTTATGAAAGATAACTATTTCGTTGAACATGCCAAATAGGCAAAAAATTTACCATCATTGTTTTCATTTTGGCCGTATTTAATATCTTACCAAAATATTTAAAAGCGCTCACACTTTTTTGCTTCTTGTTTCGAAAACTTTGTTATGCCTTCATTGTATTTAGATCGCAAAATAATAATGGAAAAAAAAATAATAATAATCCAGCCTTTCAAAACGATAGTTCTATCAAAACTTCTGATGGGTTTAGAATGGTCAAATTAATTTATTTGGCGATTTTTACATTTTAATGAGACTTTTAGAATGACCAATATTTTGAAAAGCTCGTAAAGATTTCTGTTCTCGGTAATGCTTTTGAGAATATTTCAATAACTGAGATCTTTGGTAGGCACTTTTCAGTTACAGGCGAAAATTAAAATTTTAAGCTTGCATCGTCGCCATGGTTTCCCCCTTTTCTCCCATTTTGCATTTTAATTTAGATGTCATTAATAGGAGCTTCTAAAGTTGATTTGGTGAATTTTTTGAAAGGAATTCTCACATTATTCTTTGTGACTTTTTTTTAGTTGGCGCATTATTTTACTTTCAACTATTAATCTTATGTGGAAAATTAGAAACAAAAAGATGGGAGGATGTCGGCGATTGGAAATCTGACAGAAGACCTGGGTATCTCTCCCTATTGGTGCCAAATCCTTGTCGACAATTCATGCGCGAGGGAAATCTTTCCTTCGCAAACGTAAACTAAATGTCACTAAAACTAAATTATTATCGCCGAGAATTTGACAACCCAGCCAGATTTCCAATTATCGAACTATTCGCTTTTTCCAAGGCATGTTAATCATATGTGTAAAATTAGACACAAAAAGAACATTACCCTTTGATGATATGCAAATAAAATAGAAATTTCAAGAAGTAAATTAATAAATTTGTATGAAAATACTTATTAGAAAAATGGCGTATACAAAGTTAACTGGTTCTTATCCAAACACTGTAAAATGTACTTTTGCAAATGTTGAAGAATTTTTTTTTTTTTCATAAATAATCCTAGAAACTGAAATACTTATTACTCAAACACCAATATAAGTCTCAGGAAATCAAAAGAAGAAGTAATCATCTGAAGAAGTCAATACAATAAAGCTGAAAATAAAATAAAATTACTTACTTTGAAAACAAAACAACGTGCGTGCACGGAAGAAATCTGCAGTTGATTTCACTTTAATTACAAAAACTGCTCCTTTAGAGTACGAAAGCAGGGAGTAATAAGTTATTAATTACCAAATTTTAATTAAATATTAGGAAATCTAGGGTGAATTTAAAAATTTCGGCTACGACTTGCACATCATCAGTATGAGGACTAATTTTGTACCAATTTTCATAATCGTACATTGCGTAAATTTTCCAGGAGAGCATTTGACCCCGACTCATGACGGCATCAAACTTTGATTTTATATATATAGATGGTACCCGATGTTCCTTCCCATTAAGATATTTCTAGATCTTATTCCTACGAGTTTTTTTCTTTAGTATTTTTCTACAAATATAAATTTAAAAATATTCCTCACCTTTTTTTTAACCGGTCAAAATGCCACCCCCTGGTTGCTCTGCCCGTAGCAATAGTCACCCCACCCAACCCTTTGGTACGCCACTATGTGGAGCTAAAGTCGGAATTAGAGAGATTTTGGGGCAAAAGAATCGGAGTCGGGAAAAGAAAGTTTTAAAATTCCAAGAGGTAAAAGCGATTTTTTTCCCCCGATTCCACAGACCTGGTTGTGATACACAAAATAGGGGAGAGTGGTAATGAATGGGCCACTTTTTGGTTTTGAATTTTTGTAATTTTTTCTAACACTTTGTTTTAACTCTAAATTGGTGTTTTAGTTACTTTACTTATCTGGCTCTCTAAAAAAGTCATAAAAGTTGGATTAGCACCTGTCTATAATGAATTATAATAGAAAATAAAAATTTTGAAATTTGGCCCATTCAACCCCACCTATGGGGTTGAATGGGCCATCGAAGGTAATGAATGGGCCACTAAATGAATTCAATGAAAACATGTGGATTTAATCGTTTATTTGCTGAATATGACAAAATAAATGTGGCACTTGACATGATGATACAAAATCATACTGATTTAAAATTATATAAACATCAAAACTGATGCAATTAAAATAAAACTGATTCATACCAATTGTAGCAGAAAAATGACTAAATAATGAGATTGTAAGAAATAAACAACATCAAATATATATATAAAAAATAACAGATAATACACACTATGATTTAACAAAATTTATATATTTCAAAAATAATATTAAAAATCACTTTCAAAAACTTCATCTTCATTTTCAAACTTGTCAAAATTTAAAATTTTTTTAAAAATTTACTAGACATCAGGAATAAGAAATATCTAAGTTAAGTTACCAAGAAAGAAAATGAAATTGTACTGTGAGGAATATAATATGAAGGAGAGAGGGGTTCAAGCCACGCACTGGGACCAGAGGTCTATTGTACTATAGGAATATAATATAGATCTGCAAATTATATTTAGAAGTTACTACAAACCTATTTTGACGACAGTAATCTTTATCTATGACAGTCAGTTGTGTTTCATATTAATGCGAAAATCCAAAGAAAAGGAAGAAAAACAATATTTAGGTGGCCCATTCATTACCATGACATAGTGGCCCATTCAGCCCCACCTATACTTTTGGAATACATTTAGGTTTTTTGAGTACATTGAATTTAAATAACATCAAAATACATTTTAAAATTAGTTTATAGATATGGAAAGACTAACTTATACATATGTATGCAGTGAAATACTTGGTACATTTTAGCTAGGAAATGTTTTACTAAAAAGGGAAAAACTTACTTTTCAGTCAGATTCTTGACCATGCCACTCTAATTCAAAAATGGCTCAGCGCAAACGAATGAAAATTGGATGAGTTTAGTAGAACAAATAGCTACATCTATTGATGGCATCAAAAAAAAATTCATGCAAATACTTTTTCATATTTTGTTAGTGGCCCATTCATCACCATGGCCCATTCATTACCACTCTCCCCTATATATTACATGTACAAGTGTATTAGATCTTTCACGGCCCTTTTATTATTTACTAGCTTATTATCCGGCGTTGCCCGGGTGCTTATCTATTTTTTCTGCCTAATACAGTATTCGTGCCAATGTTCCAAGGTAATTAGAATATGAATTTTATTGTTTTTAACTTATTTCATGTTAAAATGAAATAGGTGAGACTTAAATTGATAATTCACTGTTAATACGTAATCTTTGTTGGAAAATACTCATGTTTAAATGTGTTGATTTTTATGCTTAAAGGCTTATCTCTATTACTCTATCTGTTAAAATTGAAAGAAAATGGCAATTTTGAGACGAAAAATTTAAATTTTGAGCTTTTTGGATTTTTTCAAAATTTCAAAATTCCGCCTATGTGAATTCTAGTGCATCAAGGAACCTCTGTGCCAAGTTTGATGAAAATCCGACGAAAACTGGATTTGTATGAGGATGCACAAACATACAAACAAACAAACATACATCCATTTTTATGTTTTAATGAGGGAAAAATGAACTTCGAGAAACAAGCAATTAAATGAAGACTAAGGCCGATTTTGTTCTTGACTTAACTACCATAACTCAGACATTATCACATTGAAGAAAGATTCCCCTACAGCCGCAAAATGTGTGCAATAATTGAGTCATGTTTTCTCCTAAATAATACATAAAACTTCTAGTCTTTCGAAAAATTTATTTTTGATTATCCTATTTCTTACCAATCGATATACATCAATTTAGTACCATTTTCATTCCATACTCATATGAATGCTCGAAGGGACAATAAATTTTCACCGAAAGGAGTGAAAATGATTTTTTTTTTTTTTTTGGATGTACTGGGGAATGTTATTAATTATTTGATAAGCGAATTTTATTTCTCTTCTTGTAAGCGACCGATGCGATGGCCGATAAATTTTCCGATCGGGGTGATGGTCATTTGTCTAATTCAGTGCATGTGCCCAACACCCTTTTCTTTTTTTTACTTCAGTGCAGCACCCCATATTAGATGAAACTCGCGGCCCAGAGTACGAGTAAAAATTTTACTTCATTCAAAAAACTTCTGCACAACATTGCAAAACACAGAAGGAAAAAAAAACAACACAAACGAAGCGTTTTTCTTATCACTCACTACCTGCGCTGCATTTTGATTGAATGCGAAGTTGGGTGCTGGTTTTCAGGTACCAATTTCTGAGTATTTGGTTCAAAGCTCGTTGCATTTTGATTATTTGTCTACATTCAAGAAAATGAAATGGTTTGTAGAAAAATAAAGTTCATCAGCAATTAAATGGAGAAGTTATTTGACAACAAGCCACTTCGTTTAGTGGTCAGAGAAGTCTGACCGGGAGGGGGAGGTCTCGGGTTCAAATCCCGAATCTGGCATGGATGTACTTTCTCTCTCTTCTGTCCTTGTCCTTTCTCTTTGCGAATGTGATTTTTGAATGGCTGCCTGCCCTATAAAACGAGTCTTATGGCATGTGTATTGAGCTAAATCGGACTTCCACCTTAATGGTGCTCGTAAAAACGGAAAAATAGTCTACACAGATCAGCTTCGCTGGCCAGATATGAACCATAGGTTGTGTATCACTGGTCAAATTCTATCTAACTCGTTTAATTTTAAGGAAAAAAGATAAAAAAAATTAAAAAATCACAATATTTTGCAGCTCATTTTGGTTTCAGATTGAACTTCCTCGAATATTAATTGCGTCAGAGGATCCCTTCTGTTCAGGTGGTTGAGAATGATTCTTCTCAAAGTACTATTACTCTGGTTTTCATAGTGTCAACGTTCGGAAAGAGTCCATGTGGTTTCATTGCGATCCAATTCTTCACAAGAGTAATCCAATGTCAGACAAGTTCGTCGTTGCATTAATTTGCTGCGGCGTCTATTGATTTTAATCTAAATTTATAGCGATCTTTGAAATAGGAGATGATTTTAAAAACCATTACTTGTAATTTTAAAAAATTGTGAGGCGTTGTGAAACATAATGTATATATATTTTAACGTACTTTTATAATTGGCAATGATCATAAATATGCGAAATATGATCAAAAAGATACCTTCAATTGTATAATAGTAGCAGAAAGAGAAGAAGATCTGGGGTGGGGGGGGGGGGGAGGGGAGATAAGACTGACGTACTTCAGCAAAACAGTTTGAACAAGGGGTGAGTGTATTACCAAGAGAAAAAATAACTTTTTATTTGTATTTCTCAGGCTACTGTAGTTTATTATCTTCATTTAACTGTGAGTAAGAAAGACGTTAAAGTAATATATAGAGTAAGAACTTTATATAAAAGCAGTATGCCAATGATCATATCCAGTATCTCATTCTGTCAAGCTGAACTTAGTTTCGATATTTAATGTCTTAACTAATGTCATTTTAGACGTGATGCATGTCTAAAATTATTCCTTTTATTGCAGCATATAACGAAGGTAACTTAAACACATCCCCACAAAATGTCGAGCTGAGTGGAATCTCTAAATGGATGACATCTGAAACGTTTTTAATAACAAAAACTGTCTGGGAACATCTAGTGTATGATAGCATCTTGCCAAAAATAGAAGGTCAACATGTATCTGCTTGAAGAATGTCTGAGAGTAAGTAATTTTTTTTTACTTACTTGTACGGAGTATAAAAAGTGTGGCATTCGTGAAAAAAAATATCGGTAAAAATATGCTCACTTCTCTTTTAATTATTCGTTACTTGACAGTATTTATTTCGGAAAGATTTAAATGTAAGAGAATAAATGCCTTGTTCCGAATTAAGCCTATCTGAAGTTTAAAATCGGCAGAGAGAGCTTAAAGTCGACTCCCAGAACCATTGAGATCAGGCATTGTTGCCAGTCCTACAGTAGTAATTGTACACATGAGGACTTATGACCCCCCACCCCCCTTCAAATTGAGAAAATTTAGCTGCGCCACTATTATTAGTTACATGTTTTGAAATAAATAGCTATTAACATTTCTTTGGTGTCAGTAATTCCCTGAAAGCAGGGGTGTAGCGAAAATTGATGTTAAGTATTAACCTTCCCAAAAACTTAAGTCGTACTGCCAATAATGCATAGTAGTATATATAAATGTAAGAACTATGTGAACCCCTTCACCAAAAAGAAATTCTTGTCTAGTACCTGAAAAGAAGTTAATGAGGACCGTAATAGCCCGATCGGTAAGGCAACGTCGGACTCGTAACCGGAAGGTCCTGGGTTCGATCCTAGGAGATCAAAGACCCACCGTCGTTATTAATTGCGGCTGGGCGACGTAAAATAAGGGTCGTGGTCACAAAGTCCTCCAAGTAAAACAATACCTATGAGGGTTCTAGACCATTGGTTTGCTTGGCCCTTGGTTTGGATCAAAAGAACAGAGCGCTCTGAGCTAAATCAATCAAACTTCCACCTTAATGGTGCTCGTAAAAACGGATGCCGTACTTATACTGCCTTAAATCAGGTAGATTTATCTACTCGGGCCCGGGTACCCGAGAAGTTTCAGAGAGGCTTATGATCCTAAAAGAATCGTAATCGAATTGTAAAAGCATTGGTGCCAGTCTCATGTGAAAAATCCCACAGTCAGATTTTCATGATTTAATTTGATTTTGAAAGGGCCATCCACGAAAGAAGAAGAATCCGAGGACTATCGACGTCATCTTACCAGGCAGTGTTAGAGTAATGAAGAGAGCTAATATCTTCTAATACTGTCAGGTAAAGATGTCTGCGAAGTCCCATGGCGACACTGGAATCTGGAAGGACATATAGTGCGCAGCTCATTATCTCCACAGAAGCACCGGTATATATAGGATACAGGAGCACAGGTTTATAGGACCACGGAGGCACCGGTACTTCATATCCAACCAGAGGCACCGGTAATTGTATATATATATTTTTAGATTCTGATTGCTCTTTCAGAAAAACTTTTCTCTTTATTTCAAATTTTCAACTGAATTTATAAATTCTTTTAAATTGAATTTCAGAAATTAGTTATATATATTTCTATTTGTTTAATATTTTGTGAAAACTTTACCAGAATGGCAGCACTTTTGTCTTTTACTCAGTTCAAATTTTAACAAAAAAAAAAAAAAAAAACAAGAGAGCGTTAATTTTCACAGCATTTTTTCATTCGTAAGTGCTTGAATTCTAATATGAAAAAATCTTTCTTAAAATTGAAAAGAAGAGCTCCCGTGCAAATTAAGTTCTGTTTATACAAATGTACATGAGATGAGTGATGAAACTAATCAGGAGTGGGACTTCATGAAATTCGAATCTTGATCATTTTCCTCGCTAAATAAAATGCACTGTCTAGAACAACCATGTCTTTTTAACGGAAATGCATTTATTCTATGAACAACTATGATTCATGTATTTTAATAACGTCAGTATTTTTAGTGTCGGATTTACAGATTTAGGATTTCTGTTACAATATATTTTTGGTGGCCTCTTTGTTTTTCTCGGATTTATGTAAAATAATTATCATGAACATGTCTAAATACCTTTTGCGGGATTTTCAAATGAAAATAAAACCGCATGATTCTCCAATAAAATAAAACCACATGACACGCTTTCTTTTTTTTTTTTTTGTTTTTTAATTTAAATGCGAATCAAATGGAATTTATGGAAAAAAATAAATAAATAAATCTTTAAAATCGACAAAAACTGATTTTTAAATAGTATACAATAAATTATTTTCGTCATCTTATGGCTAAAAGCAAAATTAATTTCATAAATTAAACTTGAACTTTAAGGTTAAGGCAGTGGCGTACATAGAGCCCCCGCAGCCCCGCGGCGCGGGGAGGGCGCCAGAGGTATGGGGGCGCACTCTGAAAAAATACAAAAAACTTTTTTTTCCCCGTATTCTATGTCACTTCCAGGTGTTTCGAATGAAATCTGCATCGATACGTCACATATGATGCATAACGTAATGATTTCACCACCCTCTCTGCCTTCTCCTGTATAACATATGCCCCCTGTCCACCTCTAATTGAGCTCCTATGATCAAGGGCGCTCCTGCCAGGAAGTAACTTATTAAAACTGAACTGTATATAATTTGACTGCAAATACTTTTCCTTGTGTTCTTTTTCTAATGTGCTTTATAATTAACAGTAACCTGTAATGAAACTTGGAGTATTATTGTAAGATATCCTGGTATTTTCTAGTAAGATTTCAACTTGGCAAGTGTATAGTGTTTATTACTTTTCCTGAATTCTGCTTTTTCATTGCAATTACAATTTTAATTACTTTATATTTTGAAATAAACTTGATTTTAAATATCAGAATACTCTTCAACGAAGTCTTATTATAGCTTTTAATTTTTTGCCATAAATCTAAGATAGGGCATACTTGTAAATCTTACGGGGGGGGGGGTGCACTAATAAATCATGCGGGGGGCGCGCCGAAGTCTATGTACGCTACTGGGTTAAGGGTTCATTCACCCATGCTATGGAAGTCCCTTATGGCTTCTACAGAACATATGGAACTTATTTACAATGCATATAGAATCGATGCGGGATATATATAGCCTTTTCGAGAAAATAGCTACAGAGCTTATGGAAAATAGTTTTTCACGCCAAGATAAGCCTCAAGTTACACAAAAAAAAAAAGTGGATCCGGCTCTGATTTCTCTCATAATGTGCCTCAATTACAGCTCAAATCAGCGGCAATATCATTTTTCCACTGAAAAGAAAAAAAAAACCCACACCAGTGTAAAGCAGGGTCATCTGGAAAAGAAGTGTACGTGCTTTCTTTCCGGGAGTCAGTGTGTATTCGTGGGTTGCCCTTGCCTACCGGGGACCACACCCTCCTAGCAACACACACACAAGGGGGGTGCCCCAGCCCCTCTCTGCAAGATGGAATCCTTTTCCTGGTGGGCACACCACGATTAGTACACAGGAATGTGACCACTTTTGCATCAGATAGGATCGATCAGCTTTGCCAGCTAAATGGCAGCAAAAGCGTAACAGCAACGACGAGTCCCACTCCGTAAACATTTTAACCCTTTATGACCTAACTTTTTATGCTCAAAAACCCTAGCTTTTAAAGAAGCTCTTTGTATTTAGAAAACCGACTATGCTCTTTTTTTACTTAAAGAAATTTCAAACAAACAAAAAAAAATTCCATGGTAGAAACTATTCAATCATGACGTGGCCATTCTACAAAAGACGCACTTTTTTAGGTTCAGGGTAGTTAGTTTTAAAAATATTTATCTTTAAACCATTTTTTGAGATTCAGAAAAAATATAACAAATTTTAACCAATGGTTAATACAAGTTAATAATGATTTAATTTTTCTAAATTGCTTTTTTAATTGAACAGAGGGATACTTTTATACTTCCGTTACATGTCTCAACACTTTTCCTCCAACGTACATTTTCATTTATTTGCTCAAAACCAAAAAAAAAAAAAAGATTTTAAGGTCATTTGAATCATTAGATAGTTTTAATAGCTTAAAATGATTATGTTAAAAAATAAAAAATATTTCCTCCAAAAAAATCCTTTGAGCAGGGCCGGATCGCTCCTTCCTTGAGGAACTCAACTCTGGTAAATTTTCAATATTGAAGTTCAAGAAAGGAATTTTTAGATTATGTTTGATGTTTTGAAGATTCACTGCAAAAAAAATGTCCTGTTGTTTTATTTAGTGTAATACTGGCAGCCGAGGTTCCAATTTAAAACTGTAAAATGCATAGTAATAAACTGTAAAACTAGCAATTTAACAGTTTCTTACTGTAAAGTTAGCAATCTTACAATTTACTGCCGTAAAGTTTAACTGTATTATACTTTACAGTATAAACAACTGTAACTATACAACACAGTAAAAACAACTGTACAATACTGGCAGCAGAGGTTCGAGTTCAAAACCGCAAAATGCACGGTAATAAACTGTAAAATTAGCATTTTTTACAGTTTATTACTATAAGATTAACTGTGTTATATTGTAAAAACAACATTCATTTTTCAGTGTAGGGTTTTCCTCATCACACGTTTCGCAACTGAAGTCCAAAACATATGAGGTCCGCATTAGTAAACCAAGATGTGTGTACTACACTGCAACGTTTCTTGACAAAAACATCGTGACGTTTGCGTGACGTTAGCCTATGGAAAACGAGCTAGATAAAACGTCACAGCCTACTTGGCGAATTAGAGGAGATCGCTGACTGCTTGTGAGCTCTTATTGGCTCCGCCCGTTGTGACATTCAGTATCAAGTTAAATTGCTGTCTAGTATAATAAAGAATGCACGCTAAAATCCATCGCCCCTCCCTTGAAACATTTCTATAGATCCTTCCTTGCCTTTGAATCACCGTCAGTCTCTCTTACATCCTCCGTTCAGAGTCTAATTAAGTACAAGAATTTTCTACAGGTGTCAAATTTGTCTGCTCATTACAGAGATTTAGAATCACAGGCGCCGGCCACCTTGTCTAGTGGTCAGAGGAGTTTGATCGTGATGCGGTGGCCTCGGGTTCGAATCCCGACTCAGGCATAGATGTACTTTCACTCTCTCCTGTCCTTGTCCTTCCTCTGTGTCAATGACTGTGTTGTTAATGGCTGCCTGTGCCCTATAAATGGGTCTTAAGGCATGTGTGTTGAGCTAAATAGGACTTTCAATTTAACCAGACCCGTTGTTTAGGGGGGTAAGGGGGGTCAATCGCTCCCCCCTGGCTTTGAGAAATCAATGTATTTACATATAAATGGGCGTGGTTTTTAATGTTTTCCGATGAAACTAAATTGTGTTTGAACCCTCCCCCCCCCTATGGAAAAACTTGAAATGACGGCCCTGACCTTAACCCTTTATGCCCCGACGGGACTCAGAAGTCCCGCTTATATTAATTTAGTATTATGAATCCTAAATGGCTGTAATCATGCTGAAGCTTTAAAGTACCACTCCTTGTACTTTGCTGAAAGGTCGGCAGATAGTACCTACTATCAGAAACAGTTTTCTTGGGGGCCCTAAGGCGTAGGGGGCCTTAGACCCCCAAAATTTTCAAAAAAAAATTTGCTCGATAAATGTTTTTTAATGTATTTTCAACTGAAAAAAAAAACAAAAAAAAATGTATAAAAAATAATTAATAAATAAATTTGGGACATAAAGGGTTAATGGTGCTCGTAAAAACGGAAGCTGTACATATTCCGCCTTATATCGGATAGATGTGTCTACTCGGGCTCGGGTACCCGAGTGGTTTCAGAAGCAACAACAGAACCACAGGTATTCAGTTTCAACTCTTGACCATCATGGTGGGAAAGTGCGAACTTATTGTGAACGAATTCCAGTATTATTCTTTCTGAAGTCAAATAGGTTCATAACTTTGTCTCCAACGTCCAAAACTTAATGAGCACACTTATAATAAAGGCGATTCTCTGTAAACTCGTCATTTTCCATACAGAATCTGTCCGGTCATGTTCTTCTGAAATGTTCGTACCGTAAAATGGGGTGTATACAGGAACAGCGGGGTGATTCGGAACAAAACTTCCTGATCATACAAAGAAATTCTTCATAAATATACCGTCGGGTATTTTTAGCAGTTAATTTTTTTAGAAAGGTAATATCATAAGAAGTAGGAAAAAAATATTTTTGTCATTCTGGCAACACTATTGGCTTCTGTGCAAGGCTGCAAGCGGGACGCTAAAAAACATCAAGTTTTCATCGTCTGCAAAACTTTGTATGTAAGTACAGACCCCTTTATATTTCAAATCTAAGAATAGTATTTTTTAATTATGCATATATCTGAGCAACAGAGTACCACATTAGAAGAGACAACATATTTTAATTGTGGCATAAAAATGAAAAATTCTTCATAATGTCATAGGATAAGGATTTGCGGGGTGAATCGAAACACTTTGTTCTGTTGTTCCAATTCAAACTTATTTAAAGGAAACTGTTTGAAAAATCAAGATTCTAACCTCAATTCTTCTAGTCAAGACAAGGACAAGGATTTATTATTGTTTACCCTTCTCGTGAGCAACTAGATCTTAGAATGACAGAAAGTTGCAGATTTAAAAAGATTTTTGCTCCAGGAGACTTCTTTTTACTTAAAATACATGGGGAAAGTCATACAGACTTTATGTAGCAAAAGTCCAGCACACAGACAGTGATGAATAAGTGGGAAAATCTTACAGGACGATCCCCGAAACCCAGAGATTTCAAGAAACTAAAGAAAAGGCAGCGTTCATCCCAGAAGATGTTATGAAAAAACTTAAGCCAAGCCACAACTGCTAGTTTTAAGGACAAGTACATATTTGTGGACGACATGAGTGACTTCAATTTATGTTAAATCTTTGTATTTCAATTCAAAAGCATTTCTTAAAATTAATTTTAATTTTTCATAAGTTCAAAATTATTTTGAATTTTGACAAATCATAAACGTTTACTGGTATAGAAAATAAACTTTTATTTGACAGTAACTATCTGTTCTTATTCTCCCCCATCAATATTACTAATATTTGTGAGACCTATTACAGGTTAAACTGAAAAAAAGAAAAATTTTAACATGTGTTCCGATTGACCCCTATCAGCGGGGTGAATCGGAACACCTCTAAATCATTATATATATAAATAATAACTGTTCAACATGTTTTGTCTTTGCCTAGAATATCAAAAGGCAAGACTGGAGTTTTTACCCAAAAAATCAAATTTAAAAAAAAATCTACTTTTTTTACAATCAAAGCTGAAAAGTGCGCCGATTTACCCCGTTTTGTGGTATAATTATTATACTATTGCTCACTGCTCAGAAAATTAATCTATTACTTTGGTTCGAAAGAAGGTCAATTGAAGTGAATGTTTTTCTAATAAAATATGACGGGACTGTGTATTTTCTAAGGCTCGACCGATGGCATTTTTTGGCCGATGGGCCGATGCCGATTGTTGGCCGATTGTTCAAAGTTGGCCGATGGCCGATTTTTTTCCTCTTCCATCGGCCGATGGCCGATGCCGATGGCCGATGGTAAAAAAAATCAAACGATTAGAAAAATAAATCATATACTCATTCATATATTCATTTCATTCTACTTCTTCTTCAGTCATTCAGATTTTGGCCTAAATTTATATTATACTAACACTCAACAAAAACTGTACGAGAGAGAAAGAGACTCATTCGTACCATTTGTACTGGGTGTAGGAGGGGTGCAGGGGCGGATGGGGCCGGCGGGCAGCCGGGCATTTTCCAGGTGGGCCGCCTGTGTTTCGGCCGGTCGGCCGATCTAAATTTTACAACTTATGGCGTTGTTATTCCTTCTTTATTTTTTTAGTCGGCCGGCCGGCCGATCTAAATTTTACAACTTATGGCGTTGTTATTCCTTCTTTATTTTTTTAGTCGGCCGGCCGGCCGGTCTAAATTTTAAAACTTGTGGCGTTCTTTTTTTTTTTTTAGTCGGCCGGACGGCCGGTCTAATTTTACAACTCGTGGCTTTTTTTTTTTAATTTATTTTTAGTCGGCCGGTTGGCAGGTCCAAATTTTAAACGTTATTATTTTTTTTTAGTCGGCCGGACGGCCGGTCTAAACTTAAAACTTGTGGCGTTTTTGTTTTGTTTTTAGTCGGCCGGACGGCCGGTCTAATTTTACAACTTGTGGCGTTTTTTTTTTTTTTTTTCAATTTTTAGTCGGCCGGTTGGCCGGTCTAAATTTTAAAACTTGTTGCGTTTTTTTTTTCCTTTTGTTGCAACAAGCGGCCTGTCTGAATTTTACCACTTACACCATTAAAAAAAAAATATGTTTGTGCCGTTTCATCTCATAAAGTCGTAGCAAGCGGCAAAACGGAAACAAAAATTTAGAGTTAGGCCGAAGTTTGTCGTTTCTCTCAGCAGACACTTTTCCTTCAACTGAGAAACTTTTAGTTCCAAAAACATCTTTTGAGTACTTAGCTAAAAAAATTGCAAAATTTAATGAAGCTGCAACTCCAGAACAACTAGAGGAAGAATACACTAACTTCGCTCAAAATTGGCCTAAGCTTAGAAAAATTATTAAAAATCAATATGAAATATATGAGTCGCAAGAGCAAAAAAACAGTGATGAAAAAGAAGCAGACCATGAAATTGATGAAAAGCTTGCTTCCATTTCTTGCAAAAACTGTCAAAATTGCGTTATTTGCTGTTTTAAAGTACTCATTAACCCATTAATACCTGACATTTTATTTTTCAACGATACTTTGTATACTGGTTAAAAATAGTGTTTAATGGACAGGAAAAATAGTTAAAAAATTATTATGTAAAAAATAAATTTTTTATTTAAGAAAGAAAAATCGTCCCTAAAAAGGGACGCTAGGCACCAGAGGGTACATACTTTTTTACCAAAATTTTTTTTCTGCCTACGATGTAATATTGAAAATGACAATTTATAAGAAGAAATAAAAGCAGCAATTAACATAAACTGGGAAGTAGATTCAGAGAACAAGGAAATATTGGTGTTGTTGAGCATGAAAGTCAGCAAAACATTTGTTCTGCAAACCTACGTATTGCATTTCCTGCATTCCGATAAGGTATTTTACTTCAAGGGGCACATCTTACCTGAGTCTTATTTAAAACAATATAACAACTAGCCCCATAATACCTAACTCAGCTCTCTTGAGCTCAATGCATGTTGTACAGCGGCTTTTAAAATAAAAATGAAGAGCGGCTACCACCATTTTTAGAGTGGATCAAAACGGTAGTTCCCGATATTTGATGCATGGGATCTTTTTCCCTATGCAACGTTTGTATTGAGCAACCATATATATTTGGTTCATCAATTTCAATTACTTTCTTTTCGCTGTTGGACAATCGCTTAGCCTTTACAATAGGATAAACTCCATGAAGATTCAATGCAATAGTTATGACATTGCTATTATTCCACCGAACCAATGTAATATTATTTTACCTGTCATCGACATTTATTCAAAACTTCCTCTCTTTTCTTTTTTGAACAACGTAACTTCAGTTCATGAGCGTTTTTTAATCCGATTCTTGCACAAAACCTTGCTGAGACAAATAATCACGTAGGAGCGCAAGAGAAGTAAATAAATTCTCACAGTAGAGATTAAAATTGGCATGCTCAGGGAATTCTGAAATTAAATCTGCAACCCCCCCCCTCCTTTCCCAAACAACAGACACATATGCAATCCTTGAATTCTTCATTAAGGTGAAATGCTAAGCTTCTGAAACAGCTAAGGGCTTCTTCCCCCCCCCCCAACAGTCAGACTAAACAATAATAAACACCTAAATGCATAATGGAAACGTAATGAAATATAAGGAATAATTAGTGTTTTAAAGAATTACATTTTTGAAAAAGCTTTCTTTCAAAATTTACCTTGAGTATTTTTTGTAATTAAAAAAAAGAAGAGAAAATATTTAAAAACATTGTAAAATTAAGCTTATATATATATTAATTAATTTAATTTAATTAGATTTTGAAAATAAAATAAGTTTTAAAAATGACAATTATTATCTGTTTTTCAGTCTAAAAACATTTACTAACTTCTTTGATATAAATTATAGATTCTAAGCAAGAAATCAGCAACGGTTAAACAATGCAGCCTTTGGTGCTTAGCGTCCCTTTTTAGGGACGTTCTTAAATTGCTATAAAATCCTAAAAAAATTTAAATTTACAAAATTGCAAAAAAAGGTAAACTGAAACATCGATCAAAGTAGCACATATATCAAACACAGATAAATTTACTTGTTAATAACTTTAAAAACTTAGCTTTTTGTTCGTGAGATTGCGAACGATGTAATTTTTGATAAAGATCATAATCAAATGGCTACAGATCACACTTTACAGCGGTTATGTGCTGCAATCTGTTAATACAGAATTGAAGCAATACCAAAGTAATAATTGAACACAATTATTTGGAAGAAATGTTCATTTTTGGAAAATTCAGACACACTTTTCGAACCGTCCCTAAAAAGGGACGCTAGGCATTAATGGGTTAAGTACAACTTGTTCAAAGATTGTTATTCAGCTTTAACTACTGCATATCAATATTTGTTAACACTAGCTATTACTCAAGTGGCTTGCGAAAGAAGTTTCTCCAGTTTAAAGCTCATAAAAACTAGCATACGTAATACTTTAGCTGATGAACAACTATAGTGATTTATGCTCATGAAAATAGAAAAAGATTCTTCACAAAATATTGATAATGAAGCAGTGATTGACAACATTGCTTTAAAAAGCGAAATTCTAAAAAAAGAGTTATTACATTGATGTTGTCATATTTCTAAGCTACAGTGCACTTTTTAAAACAATATCTTCCTTCAAAAGCTTTTTTTTCAAATTTAAGTCTTAGTTTTGTCGCCACTCTGTGAATCAGAAGTATTATTTCTTAGTTTTACATATTCAATTATAGAACCTGTATTATCTTTAAAAGTATGCCCATTTTGTATATATGTATAAGTAGTTTCTTCATTTTTAATGCAAAATATTGCTTTCCAATGTCATTAAAATGTCATACTTTTTCATTTTTTCCCCGATGCAGCTTTTTGAGTTAATCAAAGTGAACAATTTGCTGGTAGTTTTTTAATTATGTATAATTAACAGTTTTACTTTTAATGCTAAGGAAGATCCTTCAAGTCTTGAATTAAAATATTCGTCACTGTGAAAATTCCTGCCTTCACTTTAAAAAATTACTTACGTAACATTTTTTTTAAGTTGAAAAAAAGAAAAAGGTAATAATTTAGTTTGTATATATTATTTGCATGTGTGCTTCATATTCATTAAAATAATAATTGTAAATAAATAAAAATATTTTAAAATATGTTACCTTCATATGTAGTCAGTTTCTGAAAAGTATGAATATTTTGAGGTTCATAATTGCTAAATTTTCACAGAATTAGATTTGTTTTTAGTACGCCACCCTCAATAGTTGTTAAATATTGTAAAGCTAGTTCAATATTAAGTTTTTTTCATTTTTATACACAAGGTACTTAATTAATTACTTACAATACAGTTTGTCATGTTGTTAGTTTCTGAAAAGTTTGTAAATAACTTTTCCGATCGGAATGAAAAGTTTAGAAATCGATCAATGTAAAATTTAAAAATTTCCCTCTTTTTCACGAAATTCTATTTTCTCTTTTTTCTTTAGAAAGCAGTACGCACTTGAAGGTGTCTTAAATATTGCACCTTTTTTTCAATGCTGAGCGTTTCTATGTTTTACAAATGTGCATACATTGTTGAACTGCTTATTTAATTCACATAAAACTATAACATTTGTACATCCTAAAATGTGTTGTCACTATATTTAATTGTTGTATATGAATGAACTCGAACTAGATATAAAAAAAGTAAGTTAATTGAGACGCAGTTTAAACTTTCGGTCTTCATTTTCGTTTCACTAAGCAGCCTTTTTAGTTGACGAATAAATAATCCGTTTCAAAGTTCATCTTCTTTACTTTATGAATTTCCTTTAACTACTTCGTTATGAAAATTAAATCGGAAACTACTTTTTAAAACATGTGATCGTCATATTATTAGTTTCTAAAAAGTATGCTAATAACGGATTTACTTTCAGTAGGGGGCGATACATTTCTGCGTAAATGTAAATTTAAAGATCGATCAGTGTTAAATTTCTAACTCTCCCCATTTTCACATAATTATATTTTGCCCCAGTTAAGGTTTCAAATATATACGAAACACCATAGCTTTATTTCAATCCTGTGTATAATATATTCAGTTGAGTGTAAGAAATTTCAAAATCAATGTCGTCCTTTAAGCTTTTGAAATGTACGTTAAAAATGGATTTACTTTCTATGCATCAAAAGATTTTGTATAAATGATTATGAAGAGGCCAGATCAGTGTTCAAGTTCCATTAGTTGATCTTTGTCACAATTTTTCTTACGAGAAGCAGTACGCGATCGAATGCGTAGTAAATGTGTACCATTATTTCAATGTTCAATTACTTATTTATATTTATGTATAATCGGAGTAGCTGTAAGTATTAAAAATTCGTAGTAGTAATTTTTTTGAATTTGTATACGCATAGTGGTTTTATATTAAATAGAAAAAAATGTTTGGTTTGTGTGTAAATTTGCATGTTTATCATTGAAATTTTTAAATGTAAAAGAAAGCATAATTTTGAATTAAAATTTACGAACATTATATATATATATATATATATATATATATATATATATATATATATATATATATATATATATCAAGGGCCGGTCTGTGATAAATGCCCGGGCCGGTGCGGGGTGCTCCATCCGCGGCTGGAGGGGTGCCAATCCCCCCCCCCCAAGCTCAATGTCTCAAATCCCCTCTCCCCATTTTTCATAATCCTCTTGTGCTTTTAATTTTAATTTTCATCCCTCTTTTTTATTTTATTTATTTTTTTAACTATTATTTAATTATTTTTTTAGTTATAAGTATTATTTTTTTATATATTATTAATTTTTTGAAAGTTAGAATTATGCGCAGAATAGAATCGCTTTTTTCACTTCCAGACATCCCAAGCACACACACACGCACAAAAAAAATAATAATAAAGAAATTAAAGAAATAATTTAAATTAAAAAAAGAAATTTTTTTCTAATTTTTATTAAAAAAAACAAACTTAAATAATTCATATCAAAAAAAATTAATTAGTTTAAAAAATCCCCCCCTCAAAAAAATTGATGACCCAACTGGCACCATAATCTCCCCCCCCCCCTCGTGGGCACCCCTGGGGGTGTAGTCATACAGCTTCTTCCTTATAGCTGCAATCCGATGTTCCAAATGTGCGTTTTACTTTTTCTTTTTCTTTTTTTTGACTAATCAATTTTAATTCCAATGCAGACTAATATCGTAAATTGACACAACTGAGTGATATAATCGCAAAGGGTTTTATAAATAACAAAGAAAGATACAACGAAGATGGAGAAAAAAATAAGATGCTGAATTTGGTATCGGCTGGGCGGTATTTGACAAAATTCCTCGTAAAATTGTCGATGCACTGTAAAAAAAATCCGGAAACGTTTCTGAGTATGTCGGGCAGCTGCGGTTCATGTTATTTTCAGAAACGTTTCTGAGTATGTCGGAAGCCCCTTTCTGTTTTTCTAGAAACGTTTTTGAGTATTTCATGCAGCTGTGGTTCATGAAATATTCAGAAAGGTTTCTGAGTATTTCAGAAAGCTTTCTCAGGTATTTCAGAAATCTCTCTGAAATTTTCAGCAATGTTTTTGAACGTTTCGGAATCCTTTTTGCTGGTACTCTTTTTTTTTTCTTCCACATCTGAATAAAATGATTCGTTTTATTTTTGTTTTTGTTTTTTTTTTCCTTACCGCTGAGATTAGTAATATTTCATTTTAAAAAGTAAACAAAAACTAATTTAATATAATGCTTTTATAATTGTGTAAAAATACAAATTTTTATTATTTGTGAATTTTATTATGTTTTTTAGTCCACCAGGTGTTTTATTATTTGTAAAAGTTGAGGTTCATAAAAATAGAGTTCTAACATAAGAAACTGGAGGATTAAAATAATAATAATAATAATTTTGTATTTTCACATTATGATTAAAGTATTTTATTGTTTTTTTTTTTTCTTTTTGGAATAAACTATTGCTCATCTCAGTGGTGGAAAAATTAATTAAACTTATTGAAATATGTGACGTGAGATTTGTATAAAAAAAGTTACAGAAAAAAAACTGCAAGATGTTCGAAAACGTTTTACAATTTCAGAGAGAATTCTGGAATACTTAAGAACTCTTTTTGGAAATTTGATAAACCGTAGCTGCACAATGTATACATAAATGTTTTAGAAAATTACCCAAAGAGGAATACTAAGAAACGTTTTTTGAAATTACAGAAAGCAGATTTCGAAGTTCACAGAAACGCTTTTGGAAAGTACAGAAAGTATATTCCAAAATAATCAGAAGCTTTTAAAAATATGCAGAAAATATTGCGAAATTCTCAGAAATATTTTTAAAAACATCATGAACTGCAGCTGCCCCATATATTTAGAAACATGCTTTGATATATTTTTGACAGTGTACGAGCTTCCTTTTTAAATGTTAAACATTTTAAAACGTACGAAGGTAGTACAATATGTGTTTGGGCCACAAGAGATGACTAAAAAATATTTCAGTGAATTCTAAACTATACAATATTGACGTTCAAAAAATATATAATAGCCAAGAAATGTATCTATATTAATATTCAAGAATATTAACATGTTGGAATAGTAAAAGGTGCTACTTTAGTCCAGAATGATATTTTCATATCCTTTATTCATTAAACAATATAAACTAACCTGCCACTTCAAAGTTTTTGGGCGTGAGGGGGGGGGGACAAAAGGTATGTGCTCGATGTATTTCATAGAAAAAAACATCAAAATACAAGCAGAAATGCATAGCATAAAGCATTTCAATCCCAGGGGGTTCATTACCCACCCCTTCCCCCCACGTCCCAAATGAGGGACCTAAAGCAACATGCAATAAATTTCAAAAATTAAAACATATACTTACTCTATATTTTCAAATGAAACATTCCATAACACAGCGATGAATGTATGTCTTTATAAACAGCACACAATCCTTATTCCGAGTAGCAAATTACTTAATGTGCCACTTGTATTCAGAGCATTTTCAAGTGAACAGAAAATGGCACACTCTTAAAATATTCTAATACACACTCGATTAAAATCTTTTCATGGTATAGTTATTCTTTTGCGCAGCAAAAAATTTCTCACATTTTTCCCCCAATTCCTTTTAATACAGCATTCAAAATAAGTAAATTAATTAAAGCACACACAGTAATATTTTAGTATAATTAAAACGAAAAACCGGTGATTTCTTTCGCAGCGAGGAAAGAAATTTAACCAATTAAAGCTAAGTAGATCTTCCTTTCACTATGAAAAATAAAAAAAATCTGACAGCAATGCAAAAAAAAAACTGAAGTCGCCGCACATTTTATTAGAATTTTCAGGGTGCGTTCAAAGTGTAATCCATGCGTTTAGTTTGGTTTCGTTTTCCCATTCGAACGAAGTCTGGCGGCTGCTACGCGCAATATGGGGATTCCCCCAAAGGCGCCGCAAGAAAAGGAACAGTGTATTCTGTTTACGATTAGTGACGTCAATAATATAATGAGATAGATTTTTATTAAAAGGTTCTCCTTATGGTTTAACATGCATAAAAAAATGAAAGATTGCAGTAACTCTCAAACAAAAAAAATATTGCAATGCTGTCCCTGAATTTTCTGAATGTCAGTCCGAATTTGCCGAATGAGGAAATTTTTTGAGAGGTCCCAGCGACCTCTCATGACCTGCCTTTGGGAAGCTCCTGATCTTATTATTATTATTACTATTATCAGACAAATTCGTGCCTAATTTTAAGCGGACAAATTTCTTAAAGCGCAGAATGAAAACCAGT
Organism: Uloborus plumipes; assembly: GCA_038373865.1. Classification (NCBI taxonomy): domain Eukaryota; kingdom Metazoa; phylum Arthropoda; class Arachnida; order Araneae; family Uloboridae; genus Uloborus; species Uloborus plumipes. The sequence continues at coordinate 42,735 of JAXGGA010001694.1, forward strand.
TTTGATAATGTCAATACAAGTCCCGAGAAAAAATAGGTGTGAGAACAGCAAAGACTTTATGCAGTTTAAAAGAAAATAAATTAAGCAATGAATAGTATTTACCGGCTTCTGGAACAAATAAAAATAACCCAAACTTCTCTTCGCGTATCATAATAATCTATACGTGTTTCACACTCTGATAATCCCGTTGAAGTATGCATTGAAGATTTAGTAGTTACTCAGTAAGTGTCTGCTGTGTTGTGAAATTTTCGGAATCTGCCAGATTCGGAAAATTCCAAAACCCAGAACTGTGTTAGTCCCGTTTGCTGCTCGATTTCAAGCCACATGCTGAACGTACTTTTAATTCAAAATTAAAAAATTAAGAAAATAGAATTCCCTTTTAAGAAAACTTAAAAAAAAAAAAAAAAAAAACATCGGCCTTGCATCGGCATTTAGATATTTTTGAGGCCGATGGGCCGATGTTTTTTTCCATGTTAGCATCGGCGGCCGATGCCGATGGCCGATGGAAAAAATTTCAACCATCGGCGCCGATGCATCGGCCTGGCCGATGCATCGGTCGAGCCTTAGTATTTTCATTTAGTTGCGTAATATTTTCAAAATTATTGGAACATAATTTGTTACGAAACTACCTATATATGTAGACACAAATCATGGGCATAATAATTAATATGTTTCGTATTTAAACTAATTAACATTAATAAAACACTTGCCAGAGAACTGTTTTCGCAACGACTAAGTTGCATACTTTTATCCCAAATGTGACTCTGAAACTGAACAAAGTGGAGTTTTAACACCGTTCTCAGCAATTTCGGCAAATTCACACTGATTACGTTAAACTTCATGCCAAAAAACATATGCAAGAGCAATAGAATTTTTTTGTTGCAGCTTTGAATTTGTGGCAGGGGACTGTTTGAAAAAACTCTGGGCAAAACTTACACGACAATATTAAGTTATAGAAATGCGTAATTAGACCTTATTTCATAAAAAAATATAGTTGCATTATTCTTTTTTTAGATATTACTTATCAAATTTATGTAGTATTAATAGGTTTTTGAAATATTACCTTTAAGTGCTAGACTACACGATTTTGACAGCCAGGGGACTCCGAGTTTAGAACTTAAATAAGTTCTAGATACAAAAGTTAAATTGTTATCTCTCCAAATACGATTGGGCTACAAAGTAATAATGCTTCACTTGAATTAAGAGAGATAATTACTTTATTACACTTAATAGTTTCTAAAATACTGGGTCCAAACAGCCAATTACGAGTTTACAGAGAAACGCTCATAAGCATAAGGGCATTCTCCGTTACATATGTGTTTATCCTCCGTTCACGTCCGAAATTTTAATTGCAAAAGGAAGCGACAAAATAATTAAAAAGAATGTGACCAGCGATATGAGAGTTTAAAGGTGCCTAAAACGAGACCCTCCTCGAAGGAAATCCCCCCTGCCCTAAAAAGAATAAAAAAATTTATTGAAACAATTCGCCAAAAAATTACAATGGCACAGACCATGCAACTGGCCCCACCTCCTCGTTGGCACCCCTGCAAATTAGCATTCTTTAAAAGTAGAATTTATTAATTTTCTGTCATATTGCGTAGTTTGTGTAATTTTTGCGCTCCTTTCTTTTATCAATTCTAACTTTTTAAAAAACAGGATTTTTCTTGCAGGATGTCCGAGGAAAGCTATTTTGTCGCCTAGACAGCCGACTACTGTAATATTTCCCAATGATCAGTATTTTACTCTACTATTACCCAACGGTCGGACCACCCTTCAGTTTGTTTTTCCAATGAAACATTAAACTCTTTTAAAACAAAAATCAGAAAAATTACAGTACAATAAGAAAAAAACGAAAGGGAGAATCGAAAGCAGAATTACGAATAAGGATGCAGTGCGCACTATTTGAAATAAAATCAATCAACTTCCGCAGAGTATAGGTTAAAAACGGGGGAAAATAAAGAAAACACGCTTTTTCTTGCAAACATTAGGATAATTTGCAAACATCAGGAGCGAAATCTGACTGAAACTGCAACAGAAATAACAAAGTCTCGAGTTATGTCACACTAAGAAGTAGAAGAATCGGTCTTAGAAGATAAAGAAATTTCAGTCATAGTGCCAAATTTGCCCTCTTCAGTTGATGTCAGAAAAGCGCTTCTTGGGTTTATAAATAAATCTATTTCAAACAAATCTAAGAAGGTTCTTCTGCCTTTATATAGAAATTCGGTAAGACCTCATTTAGAGTATGCTGTTCAGTTTTGGTCTCCTTATCTTAAGAAAGATATTAATTTATTGGAAAGGGTACAAAGGAGGGCTACAAGGTTAGTGGATGGATTTTCTAATTTAGACAATGATTCCAGACTTAAAATGCTTAACATGTATAGTCTTGAGCAAAAGAGAACCAGAGGGGACATGATTCAGTTGTTTAAATTTATCAAAATGTTATAGGGTTAAATTTTTGCACGGAAAGCAGGACAAGAGGTCATTGTTATAAGCTGTTTAAATCTCAGGCTAACCTGGAAATTCGGAAAAATTACTATTTTATCAGAGTAGTGGGAACTTGGAATGGTTTACCGGAAGAGGCGGTAAGGAGCACAAGGGAGTAGATAGTTTTAAGAGGGCCATTGATCTTCATTGGTGTCTATAATTTGACTAGGACCAGCCCTGTTGGGCCCAGAGCCTGTTGCTGGTCGTCGCTTTTGTATTTGTATTTTTTGTATGGTGCACTTTAGAGCAAAGAGGGGGTATTAGTGAAAGTTACAAGAACTTTTATTAACTCTCAAATAATGTTGAATCTTTACTTTCAAATTCCGTTTCTCAAACGACAATAAGTAAATATTTTAAAACCCTTGTGTAATTTAAAAAATGTACTTTATACATATGTCAAATTTGAATTGTGTTTTAATTAACTTAAATTAAAATATAGAAATTTATTCCTTTTTTATTTTGCTCAAACTTCAAAACTTTTTCTTTTTGTAATTTTTTGTATGCCGGTTTATAAAATCAGCTGCTTAATAAAATCAAATATCCTCAGAACAAAAGTGATTTTAATAAGCGGTGGGCACTGTAGTTCGATAAAAAGTGCCCTGTACGTAACTGCTTTTGGTTGATAATTGGGTATAGGTAAATGAAATTGAGACTGCTTCATATCCGGTTTTGAGATTAAAAAAATCATTCTATTTTTAAGCAGTTTCGTGTCATAGAGGCCGACTTCTGGAGACTGGCCGGTCCTACCTTATTGACCAATGATTTATCCTTATAGCTCCAGGAGAAGAATATTCTGATGAACTCTTATTTTTCTTTACCAAAATCAGACAGAAGGGGGGCGGGGGGCTTGGAGGGAGTAGTAGATTTACCATGTCGCAGCTGGCGCTTTTTTTTTTTTTTTGGATGTAAGAAAATGACTAAATTATTCGCAGATTTAATGTGTGTGTTTGATAAAATTAAATTAAATTTTACATTTTGAAAATGTTTGAACAAAATATTTTCAAACGTAAAGTTTTTTTTTTTTTTTTTTTTTTTTTTAAAGCAAAACTTAATTATATTTTACTTAATTGAGGTGTAGGTGGACTTAAAGTGACCTCGCATCCTCTTTTTCAATCAGTCCAGAAATATTTGCCTTTTCTAATAACTAAAACAATTCTTGGGCTAATCCACTCATGATGAATCCAAAGGTCCCGTCCAAGTTTAGAAGAAGAAAAGAAAAAAAAAAGAGTTCGCAACAAATCCCGTGGACCGGAACCCCATTGACGACGGGGGCCCACGCCCTTGGTGCCCGTCGCCCTGGCAACACAAACATTCGCCAATCGCGACTATCGATCGCGCACGTGACCGCCACACGTGTGGCGGGATGCCACACTGCCTGACCGGAATAGAATACTCTACACTTAGACGACCCCCCCCCCCCCTTCCCCAGAAAAAAAAAAAAAAAAAAGGATGAAAATCTTTGACACCCACATTCCAATGAACTTCTGCTAGTTTGGCGTCTCTCTTTGCGGTTCCTTGTCAATCAATTCTGAACTTTTTTTTTAATTCAATATTACAGAATAGAATCAAAATGACCAACTCTTTATTTATTTTTATTTATCTATTTATTTATTCACTTATTTATTTACTAACTTTAGCGTAGCTCTGCTATGGTTTTTTTTTGCCCTGTGGTAAAAATTTTAAGGTAGAGACCTGCTGTGCTACCTGCGATCCCATCTTTGCTGCAGTCACTTCCAGCGTAGGATAGGATAGTATTTTAGTCTTAAGTTACTTTTGCAGATTCTTTGACATTGACTAGAACTATTAACTAGCATTTATATTTTACTCTTTGAAAGTGAAGAAATAAAGTATGATCTGTACCAAGCACTAGCAGCAAGACAGAGGAACTGATGTAGAAAGATACATTCTTTTTGTAACATTTCAAAGTTAGAGGCCATTTAAAAGTATACACCTTTTGCATTACTAAACATACCTTTGTCATATTTGTTCGGGATTATTTATGTGAAAAATACTGGTTTCAAAAAGTCTTATATGATCCCGTTTTACCCGACCAAGGGTGGGTAAAACGGGATAGGGAATTGTATGTTATTATTTTGTACTGATTTTGCTTTTGATTTAGTTTTTAGACCAAAAATAGGCTACGTAATTGTAAAGTTGGAAAATTACATAACACAGAAATCACGTAAAAATGTATTGTCTTCTTTATCTGCTTTGGAATAAGCTTCGTGGGCCCATTCCTGGCATCTCGAGCATTGTATCCAGCTTCCTTTCCAGATTTCTATTCAAGATACAGAGCGTTGCAGAAAATACATGCATCATCTTTTTCAGTTTCATCTTCTGAAGACGACGACGTCCAACCTTGGCTAACTGATGATTTTTTTTTTTTTTCGTTTTTTTTTTTCATGTTACGTCTATTTTCTTCCATTTTTGCAAATGATGTTTGTGGGGTTTTTTTCAGGTTCAGAGCAACATTTTTAAAATTTATATGCCTGTTTTGCATCTCCACCTGGTTTTCTTTTACGCCTCATTTGTTTTGTTTTCAGAACATTCAAGAGACTTGTTTTGGCAGCCTTTTGTTTTCAGCTTTTAAATTCTTTTTCGTTCTTCTTCTTCCAACTCAAGTTTATATGGGCTTTTTGTTATACATGCTGTTTTTCCTCTTCTATTATCGTGTTTATTTTGAGGTCTTGGTCCAATCACTCGTGGTGGAGGTAGAATTTCTTTGGATGATATGGAAAATGGCAGTGAAGGGCGACAGTATAGTCCAAGTCCCTTGACTCCTGTTGAAGTGAACGGTTGGATAAGGCCTGCATTTGTGCTAGTGTTATCGTTGCACTAAGTGATTCTTTCAATACTGTCTCTAGTGGTTGTGATGATAGCAAACTCTTAGATGCTATGACTGAATTTGAACATTTTTCGGATCTGATCTCATTTTGTTGCAGATTTAATGGGTGTTAGGATGTCATGTTCTGAGCATCCAGCAATGGGTGATCTGTTGGAAGAGAGGAAGCGAAGAGATATTCAGGAAAGACATCTGGGATTATATGGGAAAATGCCTGTTTTCGTGGACCCATTCACAGCAGTTTCGACAAGAGCTGCTCGTTAAAATTTTGCATTGAACATATTTCCTACATCGTAGATAGTAATCCCTTTGTCAGGATGGTTGAACATCCACTTGCGAACCTCTAGCTCGCTTCGTGCTGCTTAAACACATTGAAAAAACATTAATGGAAATGGTCGGGTAAAACGGGACACATCAAAATTGTATCCCGTTTTGGGCACCCTAAAAGTGTCCCGTTTTGCCCGACCATGATGCTTTTGACAACATAAAGGGCTGACCCCGGAACCACCGCTCACTAGCAATATTTAAGTACATGAAATTGTTGCTAAAAGAACTATGAACAAAATACAGTTCTAACCGAAATTGTTCCGAATTACGGAGAACCACAATTCTAGTTGTTCTACAGTCGAAAAAAGTAAAAAGTAAGTAAAAATCTCAATTGAAAACTTTGAAAAAATATTTCTTTGTGAAATACGTGGCTAGAGTTTAGATATTAACTGAGTATGCTGTCATGACGGTCGGGAACCAGTTTAGCCTGTCTCCTGCGAGATAGTACCACCAGTCAAGCTCCAACGCCCACTATCCCGTTTTGCCCGCCTATCCCGTTTTGGGCAACTTTCCCCTATAGTTTTTCTTTTTTTGTACTTGGTCCTGATGTTAAAATAAAGTTTTGTGATCGTACATGGTTACTGTGTTCTTTTCCATAATTTTTAAATTAAAAACCAGCCTGTCAAAGGAGGAAATTTGAGACTATTATTATTATTTTCAACTGGATCATACATTAATATTTAATTTGAGCTTATATGTCTTCCTCCACAAGACCTTTCTGAACAATATATTGCCACAAGTATTGAGACACTATCGACAGTTTTACGGATTTCTCGAGAAATAAAAAATCAATTGTTCTGTAATTTTTGTCACAAGTTATTTACTCTCATATAGTTGTTTTTTTTCTTTCTTTCTTTCTTTTCTTTTTTGTACTTGGTCATGATGTTAAAATAAAGCTTTGTAGTCGTACATTGCTACTGTATTCTTTTCCATAACTTTTAAATTAAAAACCAACCTGTCACAAAGGAGGAAATTATTATTATTTTCAACTGGATCGTACATTAATATGTACTTTAAGCTTACATGTTTTTGAATAACCGAAGGGCGTACAGACACATAGTAGTTAATATATTCGAGATTGAATCCTTTTTATCTGGTTTAAGCAAAAAGAAAAAAAAGGAAAAAGTGTCACAAACCACTTACGGTACGCAAAAATTTTTCTTATTAAAAACTACTTTTAAGCTTCATAGACAGAGTATGATAATGGATATTAAAAATGATTGTAAGCTTCAATTTTCTGTTTAATTATAATATTTTGTGTCTAACTGAAATAGTTAGTTGCAAAAGTAGGGTTTTCAATAAAGCTCGATCGATGCATCGGTCATTTATAATTACGATTTTAATTATTTCTTACTTTCCAATAATAACACAATAATTTGCCTTCAATTAATGCGAATAAATGCAATAAAACTACTGAAATATAAATGGGGCCGTTAAAAATAAGATAATCCAAGTTACTCTGACTGAATAAATGTATATTTGCACTCAATAAAAGGCCCTCGATTCTACAATATCTCGATTTAACGAACATTTTCTCCAATCTCTTTTGGTTTCTTCGATTAAAAAACACCGCATCTGAGGGAGGGGGCTCTAAAACGCGAAGCCCGCGCAGTGATCTAACGCATGTCTCGCAAGCGCCCTCCTTTCTCCGCCCTAGCCGCAACAGATTCGACCATCGATCCGGCAGGGGTACGCCCCAGTTTGCCGGACTCGCGTTATATCGCCGGAAGTTTCGTTCTCAGCGCCGGATAAGTTTTCGGCCCGTGGTGGGAAGAATGCTTCTCGTCTACAGCGAAGTACGAAGTGAAACTGAAACAAATAAAGCAACCTTTTTAATGCGCTTTTATAAGTTTCACTTCACATGTCGCTGCTTGAAATTAACAGTGGCATATTTGCAAAACACTATTTTTCAAAAGAGCATTTCAAAGTTTTTGCACAATCGAATAAATTATTCCCGAATATATTATTTTCCACAGCGAAATATTTTGGTGGTAAAATAATTGTTTTTTTCTGAACTACTTATACAGGCAAAGAAAGAAAAATGCGTAAAATATTATTATTTAAGAAAGAAATGAAGATATGCCGTTGTTACGTTCGTATTACTCGATGTAACACCGGCACATCAGCCAAAATGCCGATTTTATTTTCATAATACATAGTGAAACATAGAAGTAAAATGCACAACGACACTAGCGATTGCTGCTTGATATTTTGGAGCTAGAGATATGCCGATATTACCACGAGAAAGAGTTTCAAAAAAAAAAATGAATTTTTTGATGTAATAAAAAAAATCGATTTTTGCAGATATGCCTCTGTTCATTTCAAGCAGCGATGTGGGTTTGTATGTAACTCTGAATAAAAGATGAAATTCAAATTCTTTACAAATATAAAAGTAATATATTCAATGCTATTATTAATACTAAAGACTACACTATATTACATGTTAATAAATTTAAGGCGACTATATAGACTTCTGTCTATATAGCGTCTGTCTATATTCCGTCTATATAGCGGCTCTAAATAAATTATAAGTGTTTCAGTTGTTTGTGTGTGTGAATTCAACTTTGAATAAAAGGTAAAATTCACGTTCTATGCAAATAATAAAATACATTTAATACTATTATGAATACTAAAGGCTAAACTATATTGCATTTGGATGGATTATAAGTGTGCGTAAACTTAGCGGATATTCAATAGTTTTGAAAATCAGAGGGAGTCAGTCTTGGTTAGAGTATCAGGAAGTATAGTTTAACCTTTAGTATCAATGATAGTATTAAGTATATTACTTTTATATTTGTAAAGGAAAAACTCTCTAAAAGCGTATTTTATTTTTTAAACTATAATAAAAGAATTATTTTGAACAACAAGAATATAGTGCTCCTCTGGTAGCCTCCGACATCGACACTGTTTCCCTCTTTTTCGGACAGCAGGGAAGGGTAATTTTCGCCGATTTCAGTTATAATACTTTTGCAAAACGACTACCAAAGTAACCCAACTGAACTCAGTGCTAACAGTGGCTTAGCAAAGGGCTTGGCAGGAGTGGCTCTTGACACGGGTGCCAAAAGCAGGGAGACGGCATTTTGAAAAATTAGAAGAAGATAAAAGAATTTTTTTTTTTTTTTTTTGATATTGTATTTGGGTGAGTATCAGGAAAAGTGCCAATTTGACCATGGAAATTTTCAATTTTTAAAGATACTCAAAAAATAAAATTAATAGGGTATTTCAAATACACATTGGTACCCTTTACCCTACACAAGCAAATACACAAAAAAATTAGGGGCATGGTCAAGGTGAATATTTACCCCCATTTTAGGGTGGTTGTCTTTGAGCGTTACCGATATGATGAGAATGCTACTGATCTGACAAATATTACAGATTTCACACTTAGTGTACAAAAGTAAACACTTTCACTACCTTTTGTGTTTAAAAAGAAAATAATTATTACTTAGAATATATTACTATATTATTATTTAGTTTGTATTGTGATCTACAGAATCTTCCAAATTCAGCTGCATTTATCTTACACGGCAGTGAACTTCAAATTTTCTCGATTAACGGAACTATGAGGTATTTCCGTCTAATATCATCCCACCCTATAAATAAAAAAATCTTAAAATAATATTCAAAGTAGAGTAACATGTCATAAATATCTTTCTGTAGATGAAACGGAAGATATAAAGGAAAGAAAAGATATGATAGTATTTTGATTTTCAATCATTTGGAAGGTTTGACTTTTTGCATAAAAAAATAAATAAAAGAAGAAAGAAATAAAAACATTTCAAATGAAATACAATAACTCCTCACTTCATCGTGTCTCTGTATATCGTTCATCCGGATACAGGGCGCCGAGGACCAAGGCGGGCCCCTAGTCAGTTGGCCCCTTCCCCCCCATAAAACTTATGATATTCATACTACTCAAAACAAGCCCCCTAAGCACTAGGCCACTAATTACCGACTGGCTGACATGAGCAGCATTGTTCGGATATATCGCGCTTTTCCTTTGTTTTCTGAAAAAGTATACATTTTTTAAATGCTGCTTTGCATTTGACATTGTAATTAGAGAAAAAAAAAGGTTTCATTTCTCTTCAAAAAGTATTATTTTCTTTTTTAAACAATAACCATAAACAGGGCGTGCCTTTTCGCGACATCTGCATTTTCTTGTTGGTAAAGTTGCGACTTTCGTTTAGTACTCCATCATAAAGCAACATAAATATGTTTTTTTTTTTAAAGGAAAGCAAATTTTCTTTTGTTTTTAATAAAAAAAAAATCGTCCAAATATGAAAAAAAGTAATCGTTTTGAAGATGCACATGTCATTGATTGAATCGTTACTTTTTATGATCTCGGTTATATCGCGTTTTCGGATATAACGCGCTTTTTTATTGTCTCTCGATAAGCGCGAAATAACGAGAGGTTATTGCACCTCCTTTAAAGGCCACCCAAGGGCGGATCCAGAAATGTTCCATGAGAATTGCGATTGATTTTTTTTTTTCGACTTGCCCTTTTTTTTACCATATATCCTTGTTAACACATGTTTATTACAAATGCTTCGGTCTTTAATTTCGAAAAAAATTCCAGATCAGAGCCCCGAATCCCAACTATTTCCCACAGTTTCCTTGAAGATCATCTAAAATTGCACTTTTTAGAACTTCAAAGTCGAAAAACTGCTGGAGAAGAGTCCCTCAAGGGGGGGGGGCGATTGCTCTCATCGCCCCTCTTTTGTATCCGCCCTTGAGGACACCTCTATTTAAGGAACACTTTTTCTTGTCCCAGTCCCTCTGAATTGGGACCTCCGTGTATTTACCTCTAATTTAGGACACTATTTCAGGGACTGCCACAGAGAAAAATTACAAAAATTCAATGTATGAATGCATAAGAAATATTGAATTTATTCAAATTCAAAGTTCTTTATTTGTTTAAAAATTAAATGGTAAAAGTTTGTTTTGATTTTAACATTAAAAAAAATATGTATATGTATTTATTATGAAAATTTTCCTAAGATTTAAAATCACCCTTTTCCCTCTCAGCAATTAATTCATACGGGTGTTCAGCTCCATCGAATTCCCACAGTGCATCACAAACATTTTATAAAAAATTTGTAATGCGATTACACTGCTTGCTTCATTGCATTGCATTTTGTAAAACATAGTGTACATTGCAATTGCATAGTGTAAAGAAATCCATACAACAAATTACTTATAATTATTTTCTACAAATCACAAAACTTAGATTCGACTAAATTTTTGATTCAGTTTTAAGTTGCAAAATATTTTTTTCAATTTGAACAATGACAAAAGTATACTTAGTGTATATGAAACATCGTCACTTTTTGCTTTTAAGTGTTGACACAGTAAACTCTCGATTATCAGCGGGGCGGATTATCCGCGAGGGTCTCGGGAAAAAAATTCTTAGTATATTCTTGTAGAAACTTAGTTAACTTTATAGATTTTATATGCTTGAGAGCCTCAAATATAAATATTTTTTTATGCTGTACCTATCGCCACTGTTTGTACACATCACGTTTCAAGTGCAATGCAACTACATAGTTTGAAGCAAAAGGCATTTTTTATCTTCCTTACCCCTTATTCTATGCTTTTTTCGGATTATACCCGTGCCACCCTATTCCGCGGATTATTTCACATTTCACGCACTCCAGGGTCCCCCGTACCTACCACAGCTCGTGTTTTAACCGGGATAGGACCCTGAAGAGCGCTCTGTTCTTTTTGAACCAGAACCAATGGTCGAGCAAACCCTTGGCCCAGCACCCCCAGAGGTATCGTTTCACTTGGAGGACTTTGTGACCACGACATTTTTAACGTCCCCCAGTCACCAGTAATCAAGACGGTGGATCTTTGATCGGCTGGGGATCAAACCCAGGTCCCTCCGGAATTCCGCGGATCATCGGGAGTGTACTGTAGTTCAATACTATTTCACATTCATAACGATATTATACTGAGTTAAGTTGAAGGCGACATGCATCATTTCACAAACCTCTGAACAAGGGACACCTCTATTAAAGGGACAGAAAGCCGAGTCCTCTTAGTGCCCCTTACTGAGAAGTTCTACTGTATATCTGCCATTGCAGTGAGTTTTCAAGTGTTTCGCAGAACTTGGGGTATTGCAACACGTCATTGATGGTTCGTGAGTCAAAAAATTGCCATTCAATTCATCGTTAAATTTAATCTTCCTACAACAGAATCATGACGGGCATATGGCTAAGTCAGTTTTACCTCAAAAGCGGGTTAATCATGTTATTTAAAATCTAAATACAAACAAAATGCAAGCCCAAAATATGTAGTGGAGAATATAAATAAATAAGACAGAGCTTAACAGTATATACAAGAAAAACGGGAGTTAACAGCTCACACTCAAACATAGAGCAAAAAAAGCCAATGTAATGGAATTTAAATTGTTTTTCACTTCACTCTTCATTTCATCTTATTAACAAATCGTGCTAAGTTAAGAGTAAACGAACAAAACTTACTCGTAATGCTCCAAGCTAGTGGTTTATTTCGTACATTTTAATCTTCAGTTAACATCTAGATATCGATGATCATTATTCCTGTATTCTCACTAGATTATTCGGTAACTGTATCGAGACACTTGACCACTAACCATTTACAGAGCTTCAAGATTCCTATTTAAAACAATTACTGAATCCTCAGCTGTCTTTTACAGACATCATTTGTTTCTTCCTGGAGCTTCAGTGTTAGAGTAACAGATTAATCATCTTCATTTCAGTTCTAATTTTGTTTTGTTATTGTTGTTGTCCTGTGCCATCCATCTACTGTCTGAACTTCTTAGGTAAAACCTTCTGCGCATTTACGCATTCGTCAGATCTTCTCTGATCTTACCAAAATAGGGGTGTCAGGTAAGATAACAATAAGGGGGAAAATAATAAGAAGCATTTTGAGCCGTATCAAACTACGTGGAACGATGCTAATTTCAAATGTATTACATAGTTTAGATGAATATGTCAAAAGGATATAGCAAATTCAAGTATTAAATTGAAAACTCCAGAAAGTTATCCCCACAACCCATCTACCCTTTTTTAGGCGGAACTGTTCGCGAGTGCTAGGCGCGGCTTTCAAGGACGGGGAGTAGACTGGCACTTTGGGGTAGCTGTTTCACTTTTCCAGCTGTAGCGTATTTTGGTGTGAAGTCCGGCTTCCACAGTGCAAACATGCCATCTGGACACGTTTATAGGCTAGGCAACCATTAACAGCACAATAACACATTCACACAAAAAAGGACAAGGAGAGGAGAGAGAAAGTACATCCATTCCCGAGTCGGAATTCGAACCCGGGACCTCCCCATCCAGGGCAGACTTCTCTGACCACTAGACACGGTGGCCTTCCTAATTCTGTTTAAAACATTCTTTTAATTCTTTGTACAGCAGAACAGTAATGTCCTGCAAATACACCGCTTATATAGTCAGCAATATTATCAAATAATATCTTTGTCGAGAGCATTAATGATTAGTTTACACTGTTAAACCTTCATGTTGCATAAGGCACCTTTAAGGGTGAAACGTTGTAGCACCAGCGGCACCCCTGAGGGCAGGCCCGTCATTTAGGGGGGGGGGGGCAATTGCCCCCCTGACTTTGGGAAATAAATGTATCGGCATATAAGTAGGCGTGGTTTTTGCCACTTTTTGGTAAATTACATTGTGTATGCACCTTTGCCCCCCCCCCCTGGAAAATTTCGAAATGACGTCCCTGCCTGAGGGGATAACACTTGACTTTCTATGGATGGGATGCCACAAGACACCCATCTGCTATTCCTTCTTCGTGCTGTAAATTATTCCATTTTTTTCCCGTCTTTATTCTCTATTTAGAAGCTAATTAGATTCAACATAAATGAAGACTGCTTACTATATACCATGCCTACGGACAAATACAGGAAAGATAGGACAGAATTTACAGCATGGAGAAAGGAACTACAGCCAGGGCGACGGCGGGAATTGAACCCATCGCCCCCGGATTACGAAAATAACGTGCTAACACACTACGCCACCGAGGTCCCATATTTTACGCGCCCAACCTAAAAAGCCGAATCTTCATTTTTCTGCCCATTTGCAAATGCAGTGATGTGCTGGATCGTGAACAATGTAGATCCACAATTGCGGATTATCCGTGTCTAGATTCGCGGATAGGAATGTTACAGACCTTAATTTTTTTATCCAATTTAATCCCGGTCCATGTGTAAAACTAGCAAGCAAAGGTGCTCTTGTTGGAATAAAAGCACATCTTCTTAAAAAAATAATAATAATAATAAAAAAATAATCCACCTTTTTTGAAAACATCATCAAAAATATGAGCTATTAGTTCAAGAAGTTTCCGCTAATAAGAGTTGGGAGGAATCAGACAGCGTTGCATTTGTGCCGAAATTAAATGAAAAAACATTTCTGGCATGCTTGTTCAGTCAGTACGTATAGCAGTAAAAAACAAAGCTGTTACTACTACGAGTAGAACAGCAACTTTTCATTTTATTTCGGAATAAATGCAGCGCTGTCCGATTTCTCCAGACGCGCCAGTACAGACGAAACTACACAGCCGGGAACATGTTTGGAAACGGTAACTAGAAAATTCAGACTCACTTTTATTTTCGAAGAATGCGTAAAAAAAAAGTAATGCAAACCCTAAAACAATAAAACTTGAGCATTCAATTACTAAAATGATACTATGTGATTTTTATATGAAATAAAAACCAATTTAAATGGAATTCAATAGTATTTTATAGTTCCTTAATACTGTCGTCCCCGCTTAATCGGGTAACGGATAAACGAATACCCCGCTTATACGAATAAAATATCTCGGAACCAATGCCATAGACGTAATGTTAAATATCTCCGCTTAATCGAATAATATTTCTTGGAACCGACAGTATTCGTTTAAGCGGGGTCGACAGTACTTCAAATTTCAAACATGTGTTAAAAAGTTAAAGTGTAAAAGATCCGTCAAATGTAAAACGGATATGAATACAGACTTTTACTTTTAGACGTATATCTGCAGATACGGAAGTCTCGCACTTCACTAGTTAACAATATAATTTGCTATTCTACAACGCTAGAAAGCAGTAAAAGCACTAAAATATAAAGAAACTATTAGCTACATAGCGTTTCTACGTGGCTAAAATAAATAACTTGATCTTAGTGTTCTCGAAATAAACAATTTGGGACGTAGCTTCCTTAGTTTGGACGACAGTATTGCCTATATAGTCGCTTTGGAAGAATAACGCTGCAACTCAAAAAAATCGAAAAATGACATTTTTATATCATTTTGTTCAGAAAAAATCGCTCTTTATGATGAACATGGTTACAACTCAAAAGTGTCAAAAATATCCGTCATTATAAAAAAAAATATCCGTCAAATTAAAATTATGTCATTAGTTAAAATGCCATTGAAGTCAATCATGCTACATTAGAAAAGAGATTAAAATGCGGTTTTTTTAATGCTAGTTTCATTAAAATAGTCGCAATAGTTTTGAGCACAAGCGCGATAGAAGTTAGTTTCTGAAAAGTTAAAAATTGCTCTCCTGAAAAATGGGCTTTTTTGAGTTGCAGCGTTGTTCTTCCAAAGCGACGATATGTGTTCTGCACTGCACGGAATAAAAATACATTGTATAAGGCATGCGAAACACTGAAAATCATGTTCCTAATAAATTAAATCTAATCTGAGCAATAAGCTCAAAGACCGATTGAACTTCGGGAATTGAATTTTGACAGCTTAGCTTCCATTACGCATTTTCAGTAGTCCATGTACGTGAATTCATTTTCTCGCCCAGAACAGTTTTCTTTTTGGGCATTCAAATTTTAGTAAATGTTTTATTTTATTGATTTATTTCCCAAGTTACAAAAACAGTTGGTGGTCAGTCACATTGGCAGATCTTGTACCATGCTTTAAATATTTACTTTTTCCAGTAAATATTTTCGGCGATGTTTCTCGCCGGATGACTTATTGAATTCAGAATGCAAAACTGCTACTAGTTATGTATGAAGCATGTTTTCCACCTATGAAATCAAAAAAAAAAAAAAAAAAAAAGCGCTACTAGTTATGTATGAAGCATGTTTTCCACATATGAAAAAAAAAAAAAACACTACTAGTTATGTATAAGCATGAATTCTACTCATGAAAAAAATATGGCTTAGAATTCAGCTACTTTTCAACTTTTGTTATCCCTGATCAGAACATGATAAACGCATAGTTCTTCGAATCTTTGGACCTGGTCGCACTCAAAGAAAGACTCCTTTCTTTTTGAATACAAAAAATTGCACACTTGTCTGACATGATTTTATAAGTGACAGAAATTAAAGCAGTCATTACAAGGTACAGGTTTTCACCGTTCTTACTTTGCATAGTCATGCAAAAAAGTTTAACTTTTGAACCTAATGTCTACATATAAAGCACAATTGTTTTTCCAGTTCTTTTTAATCAGAAAATTCAATGGAACTTGGTGAAATCACAAAAGAAGCATAAGTTGAAAATTCTGAAACATTCATTCGTTAACTTTCCACTATCATATTCTTAACAGACACAATGTTTAATGTAAGAATGAAGTCGCCAAATTAATCAACGCGTTAAGTCGCCAAATTAATCAACGACACCCACTGAAGATGACCGCCGCAGTTGCGATCGAAACGTATGGATTAAAGCCATTCAGACCACGGCACAACAGCCCGGAATCCGTAACTAGTATAGACACAATGTTTCTTTTTAATTCACTTACTTTAAAAAACTTTAAATTTCATTATTTATTGGTTCCCCTCCCCCTTTCTAATTCTTTTGATGGCTTAATTCTGTTTTGGAATAAATGCACTAGATCAACTTAGTTACTTTTATTTTATAATATACTTGTGAGTGATTGATTGCAATGCTTGAAGACTGCATCAGATAGCAGATTTAAACTATTATCATAGACTAAAAAGAGTACTAAGCCATTAAAAGATTTTTTTTTTATTATTAAAAATTTTACAGCTTTTGTTTATGTTTCATAGGATATATATTTTAGAAAACAAAAAGGAAAAAAAAAGCTTTTCCCATTCCTTATCTTAAGAAGTTCTTGTGTTATTTTATGACCAAGAGATGTTGCAATAATTGTTGCTTATTTAACCACTTCCCTTACGAATTTTTTGGAAAAAATTGCAAAAAAAAAAACACTTTTTTTAAATTTAATTTTGAAATACGAGAAAATTAAGCAATACAAATAAAATATGTAGGTTTCAAGATGAGTTTTAAATTATTTATAGGCGTAAAATCAATTAGTTTCACCCGAGTTTTCTCGGGATAATAATTACCTGCAACTCATACAAGCCCGAGATAACTCGGGATAATCAGGCAAGCGGTTAAGCTCAAACATCCTCTTTTTCTGCTCATTGACCAAAAGGTTTCCAAAATTGAGGAAAAAACTTCTCCCCCAATTATTCAAATTATATATTTTTAGCCCCCGACACACAAAGGAAGGGGGGTTATGTGTTTGACAGACATATGTCTGTGGCACTCTGCAGCCTAAATGGATGGGCCAATTTTGAAAAAAAAATTTTGTTCGAAAGGGGAGTTGATCGAGAGTGTTCTTAGCTAGGTTGCATCTTCGAATAGTATTAATTAACGAATATATTAAAAACCTTTGAAAGATTTTTCGGGTTTTTAGCAGTGAAAACGTACTTCAAAACTTAAAAAAGCACCAAATGAAAGAGAAAAAATTTCTGCGTCTGATACAATGTAATTGGCTCTTCCATGTTCTATAGAACGCGAGTTATAGCGTTTTCTAGCAAATGCAGCTTAGCCTTAATTCACGTGATCAGAACCATCGTCATTGTTGGCAGACAAGGAAAGCAAACTCTTATAATTTATTAAAATGTTTATCAGTTGCCAGTTTCTATTTTTTTAACAAATAAAAAACTTGTAATTGATTTTATAGTTTAAGGCTTTTTAAAGGGCTTTCAATTTTCCCTCTTGATTCTGGTTTTGTTGACAAGCAAATTTTTAGTCGGGCGTTTTTAAAATTTTTAATTTTAATTATGAAAAGGTCAAGATTTATTTTAAACTACATGAGTTGGGGAAAATTTGGCATGAAGTTCTCCTACGTCATGGGGAATTGAGAGTCTTTATAACTATGTCCACAAAAAACCATTCACAAGACAAGGTAAACAAGAAATAAGTTCAAAGCAAATTATTTGAAAGAATTCCTTTAATTCATTCTTATAATACAGTTTGAGGAACATACAAACAATGTCTCATTTTCTGGAAGCTTAACGAACACTTAGGAAAATCAGACAGTGGTTGATATGCAAAAAAATTCATTCTCAGACGATATATTGCTCACAAATCCCGTTCAGTTTCAAAAAACAATTTGAAGAATTTTACACATTTAGCACCTTTTCTCTCGATGCATCCAAATCAAGCAGAATTGAGAAGATTGGGACTATTATTGCTTAGTCTTTGATTGCTTGCTGACATATTTCCTTTTAAGCATCCCTCGATTTCTTTTTTCACCTTTTGACACTTTAGAGGGACTAAACATAATCGAAGGGAGGATTCAAACGGGAGGGCTCCGTTAGCGGTTATGAAATTGATTTTCATTCGTAAAAAAATATTAATAGTCGCTCGGAGGATACGAAGGCGGCGCTCGCCAGAGAGAAAAGTTCTCTTGACGAGGGGAAGGAAGTCGTGGAAGTCTCCGAACTGTATCTGGCAATGTGCTCTCCAAAACTTGACGAGGCGCTCACGAGGAAAACCGCAGTTTCCTTTAAAAACTCTAGAAAAATTTTAGAGTCCCACTGATTTTTTCTACATGATTCTCTCCAAGATGCAGAAGGTTATCTGGAGACGTCTCGTGTAGGAACTCTCACATCATGCGCAGTCCTTCTCGAATTAATAACATAAAATTAAAGTAATTTTTCTCTAAATAAAATTTATAAACATATCATTTAAAAAAGCTCAAAATTGCACTCCATCATCCAAAGTCGGAATACCATGGAATGAGAACGACCATGCAGCTTCGGGCAGGTAAATGGCAGCATCTACAAATGTTGTCTTTTTTTTTTGGCTTTCTAGTCATCTTATTCTAGTCTTACTGTTGTTCAGTTTCACTGAACAATGATACTTTTTAGTTTTCACTGAAAATAAAGCTTTTTTTTTTCAAGTGCCCTAAATTCACATTGCAATATTTTATTGATCTTTGTGAGAAAAAAAAAAGATTCATTTTATTTCTGAAACTAGTAGATGCTGCTATTGACCTCCCCACAGTAGCATGACTATCGTATGTTGGCAGACACCATGCGATAGACTGACATCAAGAGTTGATCTCTTGCTCGTGAGGAAACATTCCGGAATTTCTCGTGGGGCCCCGGAAAGGAAAAAAGAGGGAGACCACATTGCAAGGGGCCCCCTCCCCTCGAGGGGTGCTTTCCTAGCAGCGGCGGGCGGGTCCCCAAGCCACAGGTTTCTGGGGGGCCTCCCCGCCGAAGGACGGGAACTCCTGGGTGTCCGAGGTGTCTGGGGCAGAAGGGGTCCTGTCCCAGGGGGCCCCCTTGACCACGAAGCCCCCGTCCGGGCGCCCCCGGCCCCCTTCCGAGTCTGCGTGGCCATTGCGGCTTGGAGGCAGGGTGTACTGCTTCATCAAGTCGCGTTCCTTCAGATCTTGCACCTGCGGGAAAGAAAAGTGTTAAGTGTCAGACAAAAAACAAACTAAGTGTAATTGGGAGAACAGAAAAAGCAAAGATTTTCTCACGTAAATGAATTGTTACCAAAGGTTTCTGGTTTTAATTAATGAGGTTATAATCAGGACTGCGTATTTGGCAGGAAATTTACTAATTATGGATCCCTGAATTTCAGCTTTGGACCTCCTTTATCCCAACACCAATATGATTGACTGATATTGCAGCCAATGAAGAGTTGTGGACTGAGAGAAAATTACCAAGTCTGAATCTTTGAATTTTAAACCTTTGAATCCTACTTTTTTAAATCAAAATCACTCAACTTTTCAATCCTGGTTATTACCTCTCAACTACCTTGTACATTTAACGTCCTATTTAACGTACTAATTTTTACTCCCTGATGGAAAAACAGATTGGTTCTTGGGTAAAAAAAATGGATCTGGTATTTTGAATATGAGCCAAAATTTACCTTTTTTTTCCTCATAAACAGAACATTTTTATTCTAATAAAGTATAAAACAATCTCGGGTAGTGTAATATCGGGCGAGTATGTTAGGTGCGGGACAACGCATAGAGACCAAAATTTGGATATTGAGATTGCTATGATTAATTTCTAGAAGATAAAACATTTAGGCTAAAAAACTTTTGAAGCAACATTTTTTGGCAAATAAAAACTTTAAAAAAGAAAATGAAATAAGCATCTTTTAAAAATGATTGGCCAAGTATACAAATTTTTAATACTCTTATATGAAAAAAATTTTAATCTTGTAATCCTGATTATTTTACCGTAGGGATATTTCCCAAAATTCTAATGACTGAAAATCTCTTTTCATGCAATTACATTGCCTTGATAAAAATTCAGAAGTTATATCTTTATGGAGAAGGTATCAAACGTCAGAAGTCTCCTGAACGAGTCGGGAGAATTGTCAGTTACGCACTATGCTCAGAATGGTTTTTGGACAACTAGTGCTAAGAATTAAAGGAAATTGAGCAAAAAAAAGGGCTCACGTATTCCTCTTCCAGGTTGAGCAGGTGATCCTTGGCATCCAGGACATCGTCTTCTTTACCCTGGATGACGACCAGGTCGGGGTCTGGGTCGGAAGGGCGGGGGAAGCGGATGTCCACCTTGAACATCTCCATTATCTTGACCACGTTGCGGCCACGGCTCCCGATGATGCGGGAGTGGACGCGAGAGTCCAGCTGCACCTCCTCCTTGTACATGTCCTCCTGAAAGGGAGAAGACGCAAATGAAACGCTTGATGGGGACAGAGACAAACAGAGTTGCTTTACTTTTACAGAAACAAGGGTGGATTCAGGATATTTAGTTTGAGTCCTGGTTTTGGAATTCTGTAAAAAATCTTCATTGGCACCGACTATGCTCTTACATCAAATGTGCTGAAAATTCATTTTGGGATCGAAAGAAAACAGCTAAGAATTAGACAAATGTTAGTGTGCTGTTTAGCATTTAAAAAAATATACATAATAGAAATGCAACTGGAATAACCCACCTGTTCCTGAACCAGCTTGAGAATAGCATCGCGTGCCGCCTCTGCATCTTTCTCATAGCCAGTAATGGTGATTGTACGGCCTTCATCACCATCCACTCGATCTGGAAAGTTGACATTTACGTTGTGATCCTTGCGAATCTTGGATATGACAGCACCACCTCTTCCAATGATCTTGGGATGGTGGACGGGGTCCACCTCAACGCTCAGCTGGAAGCTGCGCAGTAGCTACAAAAAGGGAGAAAAAATGCTAAAGTCAAGTTTTTAATTCTTTACCTTCAAGGTATTAAGCAAAATATAGCAGCCTTGCAGAACGAGGCAATCAGGTTTCAAGGTTAAGAAGAGCTGATTTCCAAGTATATCTACTCAGCATGATAGACTAATGCCCCATGACATGCTACACATTCCTGCCCCTACAGATAGCTCAGCTTTAGACGCCAAAACAAATGAGCTCCACAGACTACTAAAGGAATACAGCATAATCATGCTTTATAAGTTATTTGCATTTTAGAAAATAACTTGAACACAAAGCCTAAGTTAATTGCGTCTTTCATTCTTAGACATGAAACATTTCCTATCAAGCAGATTTTTAAACGAAAGACTGCGCAGAGTAATGATTTAATAAAAAAACCCCATAGGATTCATTTTCCCTTCATTTTGAATTTTTGTTTGAAACTCGCCCCTTTAATTTCGAATACCTACACTTAATTTTTTAATGATAATTTTGAATTTTAATAGAATGAGAGGCGTCAATGTATAATCCTTTTGACATTTATTTTAATCTGAAATTTCCACGACATGATCAGTAACCCTCATCAAACTGTAAAATTCACTCATTGCAAATTCAACCAGGTCTTTTCACATACAATTTCACAGATATGATTCATCAAGTTTTGAAATGAGCCTTAGTTTCACACAAGAACTTATTTTCTTTCAGAAAGTCCTATGCTTCAGATTTGTGCCAAAACAAATTGAGTTTTCAATTTGAGAAGTACTGATTGAATATTTGATTGCTATACGAAATCTCCCAAACTCACCCTGTCCTGTTTTTCGTGCTCAAGCTGCTCAATCCTGTCCTGCAGGGCCTGCTTGGCTGAGCGCACGTTTTCGGGGGCCCCCTTCACAGTGATGACGTCCGATTGATCCCCTTGGGGGGGAATCAAGATGTTGACATCATGGTCCTCCATCAGCTGGCGGACATCCCGACCCTTCTGACCGATGATGAATCGGTGCAGATCATACGGGACCTCCATCTCTTCGGTGACTGGAACCAAATCCTGAAAAGTAAGAGGACAGTGTAATCCCAAACTTTGAAACTTCATTAAAACTAAAATTAAAAATTTAAAAAACCCCCGACTAAGCCTAAAACTATAAAATCAATTACAAGTATTTTATTTGTTAAAAAAATAGAAACTGACAACTGATAAACATTTTAATAAATTACAAGAGTTTGCTTTCCTTGTCTGCCAACAATGAAAACGGTTCTGATTGCGTGAATAAAGGCTAAGCTGCACTTGATAAAAAACGCTATAACTCGCGTTGTATAGAACATGGAAGATCCAATTACATCGTATCAGACGTAGAAAAGTTCTTTCATTTGGTGCTATTTAAGTTTTGAAGTATGTTTTCAATGCTAGTCCCGAAAAACCTTTCAAAGGTTTTTAATTAATATCTTCGTTAATACCATCCGAAGACGCAACCTAGCTAAGAACACTCCCGATCAACTTCCCTTTCGAACAAAAATTTTTTTTTTCAAAATGGTCCATCTGTTTAGGCTGCAGAGTGCCGCAGACACAGATACACGTCAAACACATAAGCCCTCTTCCTTTGTGTGTCGGGGGTTAAAAATTTGGCAGTTCTAGAGTCAATTTTGAAAGAAAGGATATGGGTGCTATACTTTTAAAATTGAACACAGCAGAGCTTTTAAAACTGTTTTCACATTTAAACAAATTGCCAGGGAAGAACTTGAGTTGTTCAAAATGCAAAGTCTATCTTTAGTCTTATTGACTATGATCCTGTCTAATAATTATGTACCTAGATCAACAATTCGAATTTTAGAGTCTTTAGCAAAAATTTTCTAAGTTATAATTTTGAAATTGTTCACATTTAGTCAAAGGTTAACATTTGTGTCATCATTTGTTACTCAAAATAAACATTTTTCTCCACTGAATAAGAAATAAAAATTTAACCATTCATACAGAATCAAAATCTTTTTTTGAAACTCTTATGAACTCACTTCACTTTTAGTTCTGCAAGCAAATTTAAAATTTTCAAAATAAAACGCAATTTATTACATTTCCTTAATTTAAGAGGATGCACAAATCAAATTTGAAATTTAGAAAAACAGACTCACAGGAACATACGATCATGACAATGCATCCTGAAAATGAAAGAAAAAAGTATCAGTACCAGCAGTGCTTGTTTCGCAAGTTCACAATTCTCTGGAAGCCCCTTGATGATAATTACATTCTTTTGCTGATCATTCTCCCCTTCAGATAGATGGTAATCTCCATTCATCATTGGCTTTTCAGCATCTATAAAACATTTCATAATGTTATTGAAAAAAATCTTGATATCTTGAATAAAATTCTAAGCAGCCAATAAAAATCTAGAAGTTTCAATAAGTTAACACTGTACAAAATGAAGAAAATTTGCGAATGATGAATTTCAAAATGAATATGTATGCTTTGTTCAGTCAAAGAAAGCCAATACTGGGAAATGAAGAAATGTGGCAATAATTTACATATTTAAAAATTCAAATTAAAACCAGAAGCCATTCTCTTTGGATTTGGTTTGCAATCTTTTTGGTAAGAAACATTTTAGCTATGAATAAATTACTTAGCAATGTATCACATGATATAATTTAAACCAAATAAAAGGAATGTCAATTTTTAATTAAGGTGGTTTAACAATTTATTAATTTAAACCAAATGCTAAAAAAAAAAAGAATAGACACTACAGTTCAACATTTACAGCAGGTTTTAATGATTTAAAACTACTAAGTAAAAAAAGATAGCATTGCTTAAAAACTGCTATATATTTAAAAACAGAGGATTGAAAGAATGGTGTAATGATGTCATACAGTATGGGAATAGATGGCAAAATAAGTTTTGAGACTTAATTTATATAAACATACATTATTGACATTCCCCATTCTTTTTAATTTTGCAATATTTAAATTTATAAAAGATAAAAAACAATAGACATAAAATGTTATTTCTTAAATTAAAAAAAAATCTTCATAGTGAACAGAAATTGGATATTTCCTTACCGTATTGGCACTCTTATAACAAATTTTCACAAAAAATGCAACATTAAAAGTTAACTAACCAGTGCACTGAATTATCTATGTGTCTGCGTTATGAACTGATTAATAAGTCAGTAATGAAAAATTTTCAAACATTTGAAAAAAAAAAAAAGGAATGCAGGAGAGTGAAAGCTGACAAATCTTTAAACTAAGGCACCATCATGTATAGTTAACAAGCCTATCAACAAGGGGCAATTGGTTGTCAGGCTTGTTGGTAATTTTAACTATGTCAATTATTTGTCAGTGATCTTAAATTCTTGAGAATCAGATCTGTTTTACTCAGTGACATACGAGACTTGCATTTTGACATGAGAATTAACTTTTCAGAAAACTGAAACAATATTACTGGGGAGCTAAAAAATTCTCACCAGGCTGTTGCGGACCAGGTTGCCTCTCCCGGTCAGGGAATTTAATGGTGACGTTAAACTGCTTTTGAATAGTCTGCACCTTGGACCCTCTGGTGCCCAGAACTGTACGATGGTGTTCTTGTGGAATAACACACTCCACACTCACCATTGCTTCCTGAAAAGAGGAGACATATGAGAAAGCAGATCTCTCAGCACAAATATGAACATACTTAAAATAACTGTTAATGATAATTATTGCACTTGAAATACTTATCATGATAGTTATATTTGGGCCATTCTATGCAAAATCAAAATATTTTATGCTTAAGTGTTGCATGGGGTTTTATTTTAATAAAATTCTGCACAATGTACAAAAAAAAAATTTTTTTTTTTGAAAAAATATATTTGACATAAAAACATGTTTCCACCATGCATGAGTAAAAATCCTTATTCTAACTTTTTGTAAAAGCTACTGTATATTTCATACAAGACAAAGAGTGCTGAAAGATACATTACTGGATCTAAAAATAACTGAAGTCAAAGGTTAGAGTCCTAGATATGGGAGAAAAGCATTGTGCAGTAGGCTCACCAAGAGGGTACGAATCCAACAAAGTGAAAAATCAGAAATAACACTGATATAACATTTCAAAACTAAAGTGCGATACAGTATTCTTAATACAGTTGAACCTCGTTAAAACAAACTGAAAGGGGCCTTTAAAACTAACTCTTTAACTGAAGTATGTCTTATCTGACCAACAATAAACAAATACAAGGACGGGGATTGGAAATGCAATTCACTTTAAGCACATTAGAATTGACACAGTTTGACTGTAGCACCTTTTATGTAGAGAATGCATAAGTAACTCACCAGTTCCTTTACGATTTGATGCAACTTCTCTTTTGCTCCCTCAAGGAAATCCTTAGGTCCCTTAAGCCTAACCTTGCTTTCTTGAGTGCCGTTGCGGGGGAAGCTCACCTGGACTCCACCGAACTCGTCCCCGATCTGCTTCAGAATCTCACCTCTGCGAGCCACAAAGTGCCTGTGATGTTTAGGATCAACGTCTGTTTCGATCTCATCTGTGCTTTTCTGAAAGAGAAGAGGAAATTTAGAACACTGAAATAAAAAAGGACTTTAGAAATTACAGTAAAACCTGTGTGAGTTGATCACTTGTGATTCAGTACTTTCATGGTTAATTTAGACAGGTGGTCAACTTAAAGAGATTGATATAAATAACGAAGACTAATTCTCGACCCAACTAAAACTGTCCACTTTGTAAAAGTACAATATACTTTGCTAAATCTGCTTCTTTGTAAAAATGTTGATAGCTCAATTAACATAGGAATATTCATTACATATGAAAACTAGTATTAAAATTACATAGTAATTAAAGCATTCAAGATGGATTCTAATACGTAAATGAATACTAAGTTATGAAGTTAAAAATACAAGACAACGTGTCTACAAGTACAAATAAAAGGTTAAAATAGAGTTAGAAAACTATGCTAGATGCTAGAGTTTTCTAACTCTATTTTAACCTTTTATTTGTACTTGTAGACACGTTGTCTTGTATTTTTAACTTCATCAATTGTACAAAGTTTTCGACTGCTTTTCTTACAAACTAAGTTATGAGTTATCTATTTTGAAATTAATATTATTTACAAAGATCTATCAATATGAAGAAGATGCAAAACTTTAGATTTCTGAAAAAAAAATTTTTTTTCTTTATGGATAACTTAATAAGTAGACTTGAACAGTGCAACAGAATATTTTGCAATGTCTTACAAGAAACCAGAGTCCTTCAGCCATGACATTTTTCTACAAAATGCATACACGTAACACAAGTGTAGGATCAAATGCTACTTGGAGTATAGTTCTTGGATCAGTAGCGCAATCACCCTTTTTTACATCATTCAGAAGAAAGAGGAAGATTTTTTTTTCCTGAAGAATGTTTTAGTTTGTCCCTGACCTACATTAATTCAAAGTGCTTTATTTGCAACTGTTTTGGGGGAAAGCTGATCCATGATACGTATTTTACTTTTTTTGCACACTCTGTTTAAGGGATGAACAGTTAAAAAAAATCAACAAAAATTCTCAAATTCATTAGGGTTTAATTTTACCAATACAAAACCAGAACCTTATAATCAAGCTTACTTTAAGCAATACTTTAGAGAAACACTCACCAATTCTGCAATCATGTTTTCGAGTTCCTTTCTCGCTTCCTCCACTTCTTCCTTGCGACCAATAATAGTGATGGTATCCCTGTCTTCATCATTCTCATTAGGAAAAACGATCCGGGCACCAGTTTTCTCCCTGACCTAGAATTGAGCACATACTCTGGATGAAACACACCTAAGGTATTTAATACAGCTGAAATACCAATCTCAACCGTGAAATAGAAATAACATGGAATAGAGGTTGCCCATGAATAACACAAATCAGCATGGCTAAAACTGCAACTAACTTTTCAGGATGTAATGACGTTTCTTATTTAAATTTATGAGGAAAACTCCCTTACTGTTCTATCCATGTCTTCAAGAAATTACCATAACGAAAAAAACAAAAAAAACTTGTATTTTCCTGACAAATTTTAACAAATTCATTGCAATAATTTTTTATTTCCACAGAACAAATGCGAAATTCACCTTTTTGATATTGACTCCATTTTTCCCAATAAGGAATTTGTGGTGTTCTGGTCTGGCTGTCACTTCCGCAGTGTGGCCTGTCAGTTGCTGAGAAGAGGGAGAAAAAGTAGTTAATATAGATCACAAAGAAATAGGGAATCTATACATTGCACACAAAACAAGCATCATATAGAGAAAAAATTACCACCATACATTTGAAACTATGTTAGATAATTTTAAAAAAATTAAATGAGTAAAAGTATAGTGACAAACTCATAGGAAGTGCGCATAAAAACAACACATGGTACATTAAAATAGAAGCCACACGAGCACAGAGGACTTGAAAAGAATACTGAAGAAATATTTATTTCAAGCAAGGAGTAAAACATTTTACAAATTTTATGTCAACAGACCTGGAAGTTGATTGTAATTAAAGAGTTAAAATGTTACAAGAGGCATAAATTTCCACTATTACGACGAGCTGGCAAAAATAAGTGCTTTTACAGAATAAGCTTTTAAAAACCTAAGAATCAAGAGGGAGAAAAAAACGTCAGAAATGCAAAAAATGCGATCACTTAGAGCGAAACCTAACTCATTCTCAGAGGATCATCTGAAAACGCAACGGGTTCAAATGTTCGAAATTGGAGAGCAAAGCCTTATAAAATTCCTACCCTGAGAATTTTTGAAGACAGAAGCTGAAAATATTTAGCGGAAATCTAGCCATCACACTGCCTTGAGTTTTTAGCTCCAACAATAAATTACCACATTATGCATCATATATAGAATTTCACTTCAAATTAACAAAACTAAAAGCGATTGATGTAATCTTAACTTTTATCTAAGTTTTAATGGAAAAATTTATTCATAGTTGAATTACATCATTAATATCAGTCAATTTTTCAACATTTTATTTGAAATTAAAGAGCAAAGGAACATTGTTAATGAAAGAAATCTTTATTAAAGAAATGTCTATGATTTTGTTGAGAGGATAGGACGAAAATTTTTAAGCTTCCTTTAGCATACAAGGTGTGTATTTTAAATAATGAGAATAGTTTTGTCATGACGCGGTTGTACGCCAGAGGGCACTCTAACCGGTTGTAGTCTGTATTGTAGCCTTCAACCTTGATAATGCTCCACTCGGCAGTCGCCTGCTGGATTCAGTTGAGGCGGATCACACGTGGCGTAGACGTCTTCAAAAGCAGTGTGTGCAAGCTCAAAATGCTACAAAACATTGAACAGCGCTATGCAACCAAATTTTGCGTGGAAATGATTCAACAAGCGTACGGCAGGGAAAGCTTATGGCAAGCTTAAGTTTTAGATGGCACAAAATGTTTAAAGAAGGCCAGGAGAGCGTGGAGGATGAGCCCCGTGCAGGTCATCAACATCAAGAACCGCACAAAATGAACAATGTGTGAGAAATTTGCTCAACACAGACCGGTGGTTAATGGTTCGCATGATTGCAAAACAGCTAGGAATGGATAAAATAGTTGTGCACAAAATCATCAGTGAGGATCTTGGGATGAGGAAGATTTGCGCCAAATTCGTGTTGAAAGTGTTAACGGAAGTTCGAAAGCAAAACCGTGAGGTCGTTTCAAAACATCTTCAACAGCCTCGCTACAGTCTTAACCTTGATCCCCTCCCCACAGCAGACCTTTTCCTCTTTCCTAAAGTGAAAACCGCCTTCACAGGGTGCCACTACGGGACCCTAGATGATGTCAAAAGGGCCGCACGCATGCTCTGAAGGATGTTTTGATTGGTGACTTCGGTTGGTTGGGTTGAAGCGTGGAAACGTCATCTGTAGAAGTGTGAAGATGCTCAAGGAACATATTTTGAAGACTACTAAAGTTTTGTAGCGATAACTCTAATAAATTATTCCTTGTGAGCTTATTCTCATTACTTAAAATACACATCCTATACCAAGCAACAAATCATAACTTTGAAAACACATACCAAAATGAAAAGAAGCATCTCAATTTAAGTAAGCTACATGAGCTACTGACCTTCTCATTGGAGAGTTCGACAAGCAACTTTTTTGCCTTCTGAACATCCTCCTTGGGCCCCCGGATGGACACCTTGTCTGAGCCTGTGCCTCCAGATGGAAACTTGATAGTTACGCCCCCACATTCCTCGGTGATTGAGCGGATCAGGCGGCCCTTTGAGCCAATGATGGAGTTGTGCAGTCGAGCAGGAATCATGATTTCCTGGGTCACCACATTATCCTGAAAGGAAAATTAAACAAAATCAGAGAATTTGTAAGAAAAGCAGTCGAAAACTTTGTACAAGGAATGAAGTTAAAAATGCAAGACAACGTGTCTACAAGTACAAATAAGAGGATTAAAAAGAGTAAGAAAACTCTGGCAAATAGCTATTTCGGGGCTATTATAAATGAAGCCCCATCATCTTTTTGCACTGATGATGGGGCTTCATTTATAATAGCCCCGAAATAGCTATTTGCCAGAGTTTTCTAACTCTTTAATCCTTTTATTTGTACTTGTAGACACGTTGTCTTGCATTTTTAAAATCAGAGAGTTCATTTTAGAAAGTCAGGAACTCCGATTTTAGTACTTTTTCACTATTCACTCCAGGGTGCCCCATACCTTCCACAGTACATGGTTTAACCACTTGGGTTAATTCACTTGGAGGACTTTGTTACCACCACATATGTTTAACTTCTTCAAGCCACCATTTGTGAAGATGGTGGATCTTCTATTGGCTGAGATCAAACTTGGGATCCTGCAGTTACGAATCCGATGCCTTACCGACTGGGTCACCATGGCTAGATTTAAGTACTGCAACTCTACAAGAGCTTTAAATGCAGAGTGTATGCAAGATTGAAGGTTAACATTGGCAGAAAAGAGATTCAAATGCAGTTACCGCATGGTACCCATGATTTAAGATTTTAATGAAACTTTTGATTATGTGTTATTTGAGTTGACAAAAGCATGTAAAAAAAATTGTTGCATCTTAAATGATTCAGTGTGGCAAAATATTTTGAGTTTTACCTCTTTATCCATGAGAAAATAAATTTATAAATAGTAAATTTAGGATAATTTTTTGGAAAACTTACACAGCCAACTGAAATATTGAAAAATACAATTATTCTTTCAGTATTTTGTGATGATAGAAATGAGTCTAAGATTTCCTAATAATAAATTTACTGGGATAAATATGATATACACCTCCAATGCTGGTTTAAATATGACAAATTGTTAACTGCAGTAAAAACACTAAATGTTTCAGAAATTTACGTTTAGAATTTTTTGCAATAACACGAGATTGAAAAGAATGAATCAAAGAAGCAAAGAGAAAAAAGCCAGAAAAAGGGTTCTTAACAGGATAGTTGGATGTAAAGTTAGGCCATATTACAAGTCCACCAATTCTGTATTAACTGAAGTCTTTTCAGATGAAGATAAAAAAAAGTTATTCTGACTAGTGCTACTTTGTCAACTCTCACCAGTTCTTCCTGCTTGGCAAGAATCATACTTCGGGCAGCAAGGACATCCTCTTTCTTACCCCTGATCGTGATTACATCAGATTCTGTGCCCTCGGCAGGCAGATCAATCCGTGTGTTGGTCTCGTCACGGATCTGGAACAAAAGTTAATTGAAAATTTGTTGCGAATGTACATCAACAATGTGCATTGATACATAGAAATAGGTGTAAATATGTATCCCAAACTAACAAAGACCATTTTTTTCTGAAAAACTAAATTGGTTCATGTAACTATAAAATTTGAAACAAATTATCATAAGAATCCATGTGTAATATGTTACTTAACATGTTTCATTTTATAAACTATTTTATTCCTATACTATTGGCAAGTTTAACAAAGCGGCTAAAAAACTTAATCAAAAATTTAACTTAGATACTGTTCAACATGTTTAGAAAAAGGTAAAAGCAGGTAAAACACCCCTTCAATACTTTTCTTTTGTGTAGTAAGATTTTTAAGCAACAAATTTAAATCCACAGTATTCAAAAAAGTATATCATTAAATGATTTACAACATGGTATTAACTCAATTTAAATCAAACAACCTCAAGATCAGTAGAGAGAAATCTTACCTTTTTGATATTTGCTCCTCCTTTTCCTATGATGAACTTGTGATTCTGCTTGTAGATTGGGACATCAACACTAAAGTTATTTATCTTCATCTCCTCATGCAAACTCTTCATATACTTGGCACATGCTTCCACATCTCCCTTCGGTCCCCTCAAGGTGACACGGTCACTCTTGAGCCCAGGTTCTGGAAAGGTCACATTCACCTGTAAAGATCCTTAATTTAAGCTAAATGCAGGAAATCTTACAGAGCATAAACCCATTTGAACATAAAAATTCAATGATATAAATTATTGTTGCACTGGAAAAAGAAAAATACAAATATGATACCAGGGCCGGCTTTAAATATTTCACTCTTGATCAAATGTGATCAAATCGTAAACCCGGCGAAAAAAACTCTGATAAAGTTAAAGAATAAATGAATGGAAAATTATGAAATTTCCACTGGGAAAAAATATCTGTATTATAAGGAAAATATTAGTTAAAACTTGTTGAAATAAATCTTTGACTGAGACTTTTGAAATGTGACTAACTAACTAGCTAACAACTTGAAATCCTTAGCGAGGGCCCTGGATACAGTTTTAAAATAATATTAATTAACCCATTCCCTGCCCCGGCCGACACACGATCGGCCGCGCACTTTGTGTAAAAACCGCTCCGGCCGACGTAGGCTCGTCCACAGAATTTGGTTCCTAACTGGCCGCGACGATCCTGTATCGTCACAGCGAACCTAGCAGTTTTCGCTCTTGACGATCCTGTGTCGGCCGTTTTTCCAGGCGCAAACCCTGTTATCTCGCTTCTCTGCTGGGTTTTGGTGCTTTGAGGGGAGCGGTACCAAAGGTATTTTCTTTGGTCAAATGGATGTAACTTATAAGATATTAAGAACCTGTGATCGTTATATAATTTATTTTATCGAGATTTTTCATCCTTTCACGTACTCTTAGAAAAACTAAAGAGTACAATGTCGTATGTCATGTATCGAGTATAATGCTTTAAATCAGACAAAAGTTTATTTATTTTTTATTTTTTTTATGGAAACTTTTTTTCTTCTGCTTTCTGTTATTTAAACTGTTGATGAACAAGTGAAAAAATATTCTCTTTGAGGGGCTATTACAAGCTTGATTAAAAAATAAAGGAACTAAATCAGTGTCCCCCCCCCCTACTATTTCGACTAAACCTTCTTCATTTAAAAGCTTCTTTTGCCAAATTTATCATAATTCTCCAAATTTATAAGATATTTTTTCACAATATTTTTTGTATTGTGTTTTAATTTTTTAATCATTGTATTTTACTTTGTAAATGTAACAGTAGTAATGCTCGTTTTGAAATTAATTTCTGATTTTAACTACATTTTGTTGTAAGAAAATCATGTGGAAGGGGTAGCGCATGGCAAATGATTTTCTGGCTATTGCTTGAATGGAAACCTGTTCAGATGGCTTGTAAAAAGCTTTCTTGGGAGACCTCCCATAGTGTTTCTTTCTGGCATCTCCAAGCTATACGACTGAGATTAAGTGGATACGGCTTTGGGGCGAGGGGGGGGGGTATATTCAAGTAAATAGTCTTTAGGGAAACGGGGGATTTGTCGCAAGTTTTGATCTTTTGTAACTGCTTATCGTTAAAATAGCTCACACGATTGAGCTACTAAAATCCGTGCACTCAAAGTGGGATATAGACTCCTATAGAAGTTAAGATAAATGGACCAACACTTAAAGATATCTCTTTGTGTTATTGGTCGCTATGTTTACAATGCATCAAAAGTCGCCGATTCCTTCTACCCTTTTAAAAAGTCATTTACACAGCTAAGCTTTTTTTTTATGATCTTGTACTAAAGCACGTCAAATGCTCTGTAAAATTGCATTAGTTAACCTCCTTTTAAGTACCCGAATCACTTTGAATTGTCTCATTGTAAAATATCCACATGGAAGGGATTGGAGCGGCACTTTTGTTCCAATACCACTGTCCGATTTGGTTCGGACAGCAAGCAACGGTGGGAAGTGTTCTCGTGGGAATAAGGCGACACCCCTTTCCTCTCTCCTTTTCTTTGGGATGCACCTTTGTTATGAGCAGTTTAGCAGGGCTTCATTGACAGTGCTTTCTGTAAATGTCAAAATAGAGTTCAGTTTTTGTCCTTTGTGATACCCCTATTTTTAAAAGAAAAATCTTATGCTCAAGGAATGGACTTTTGTTCCTTTCCCTGGAAGAAATAACTACATTTTAGATAAAATGAAACAACAAATGAAAGTTTTTTCGTTTGTTAGGATTCCCTTGTTCTGCTATTTGTTGCACGTAATTACTTATAGGGATATTAAAAGGGAATATGTTCCACTTTATTTTGTGAAAGCGATGAGTACTAACACAGTTATGTTAGAATAGTAAATAAATTAGTGGAATGGTAAATAAAAAAATAAGTAAATAAATAAAAATGAGCAAAAATAAAATAATTGTAAAATGATTGACAAAAATAAATAATGTAAAATATAAATAAATTACAGATACTTAATTGCGATTATAGCTTTCAAGTTCATGTTCGACTGCAAAAACAACATTAAAAACTCCGTAGCAAAATGAGGAGAAAAGTGTTATCATACTGTGGCGAAATGGA
Source organism: Uloborus plumipes (assembly GCA_038373865.1). Lineage (NCBI taxonomy): Eukaryota > Metazoa > Arthropoda > Arachnida > Araneae > Uloboridae > Uloborus > Uloborus plumipes. The sequence continues at coordinate 76,480 of JAXGGA010001694.1, forward strand.
ACCGGTGAGTGATGCACGGAGCGGTCGCTTTGCGGCAGAAAACATTTTTCGCTTGGGTCAGTGAATGGGTTAATGTAAAATATTCCACTATCAGACATTACATAGCTATTTTAGTCTTTCCCAACATAGCTAAAAAATTTACTATTACACCTTATACTTAAGCAGAAAAAATGTTGACAACTGATAATTAAATAATTCATCCATTTAAAATAGTTTACAATTCAAATTTCAATAACTTTAAATCTTAATAAAGGAAATTTGGAAATATGTTCAGCCAAAATTTTCACTATACTTGTTAAATTCAACTGTGTAAAAATGATGGTATCAAAATTAATTTTTAAATCAAGATTTTTTTTAAAGAAAAATATTTAAGGTAACTTTTGCAGGCTTTGGGTTCTCACACCTTGTAACCTAAGTTAAAAAGGAATCTTGACTGTAACGGTTAGCTCAAATGCACTTTCGGATAATCAGGCTTAGAAAGGCATATGAAGTGACCATTTATAAGAAAAAAATCATGATAGGCAATTAATTTGTGAAAAACATACATACTTGATTGAATTTGTCTCTAATTTCCCTTATTTTTTCTCCTTTTGTTCCAATAATGTTGCGGTGGAAACGCTGCTCCAGAATCAATTCTTTTGTGACTTCATTTTCCTGTTTAAAAAATATTCATTTTACTCGAATGTTCTAAAAAGGGTTTCAATGAAAAATATTTTATTATTCAGTTTCAGAAAGCATTTAAAGTATTTTTTAATTGTTAAACAATACAGCACAAAAAAAAAAAAACAAATATTTACCTTCTTTGAATTGAAAAAAAAGTGAACTTAATATTTTGTCATCTTTTAAGAAAGTAAACATGTTCAGTTTTAAATAAATATTAACCAGAAACTCAGTATTGTCATATTCAATGAGGAAAATAGAATGCTCCAATGAAATTTTAGGTTGTAAAGAGATAAAACTGTCTTAGGCTTTTAATTTTAGAAGGTTAGTCGTAAAGTATGCAGTTATTTCAGAGACGGCAGGCTGGTGAAATAACAGGGTGACATCAACAAACTGCAATGGTTAAATAATGCATTAATAACAAAACATTATACATATGCAAGTATCCTCCCTTTTTTAATTTGAAAATTTCAATATGCAGCAATGAACCTAATTCACTGCTACATAAAATACAGCTTTTCCAAATATTATACAAATCATGAGCGGCAGTGTCAAGCACAGGCTTATTTTCACTTTAAAAGAAGAGAGTTTTCGTCACCAAGTGATTCTTTGTAACACATTTTACAGAATATAAAATGTTCTACCGTAATTTAGGTGAATAATTTTTTGAAGCTTTCTTGAAAAAGTGACATTTGAATCCAACATAGGGAGACCTAAAAATTTAAAAAGCAATTTCCCAGTCCATTCTAAGCTACAGACATGAATTCTGTGCTTAGCACAGCAGTACAATCTTTTATTTTCTTATAGGAGCTTGTACTATGAGTACCAATTTCCGAGCCTAACCCTAAACACTTTTACAAAGTAGAAGTATACATTATTGCTAGTATAGTGTGATAAAAAGTTTACAAAAATTCTAAATGCTAGAAATAAGAACACTATTTCAAACAAAGCTAAATAAATATTGGAATTTGAAATTTTCCATCTAAATATGTTATCCTCTTGTTAACCTCTTTGAAATTCCATGTCAGAAACACAAATTTTATTTTACGGTCATGAAAGTGATGCCATATGTATACCCTTACTATTTTGAGATCAATAAAATAAGAGCATTTAATACATTTTCATTAGCCATAGAATTAGAAATTGCAAAAAAATAAAAAAAGCTAAATTATCTTTTGACAGTCTTATTTTGGTTGGCAAGTTGTGTCTCTTTAACAGCAAAGTTGTTAAAACCAAATCTTGCAACGACCATTGTTTGTTCTTATTGTGAGATTTTTATTCCATAACACATCTTATTAAAATTGCGAAAACTGGATAAAAAAATTAATTGGGTAAATATGGGGGGGGGGGGGGGGACTTCGGGTAGAGAAAATAATAAAAACAAAATTAAACTAAAAATCTTTTTTTTAAAAAATGGAAATTCCCGGAAAAGAAGGATTCTAATTCCTAAAATGCCCAAAAATTATGGTTAAAATCGTGACCCGAACCAGCAATCATGCAAACTCCCGTTTGAGAGAAAAATGTGCAGAACAGTAGGCTCACCATTTTGTGGACCATTTCCAGGAGCTGCCTCTTGACATTGGCCACCCCTTCGGGGTCACCCTCAATGCGAACTACATCACTGTCATCCGATGGAATGTGGATCAGGGCCTTGCTCTCCTCTTTCAGCCGATTGACTGGAAAGAGGGAAATGGGACGTCAATCACGGAAGTGCACTAAATCTTAAGTGTATATGTCATGGTCATAATAAAATTAGGGGACTTAGCAGCTGTAATCCCGATTTCAACTAGAACAGAAGCAGTTCAAAATTTCCACACGGAACTAACTGAACAGAATTCTTTGGACATTGTTCAGAGAGAAGGAGAACAATTAGATCATCAAAAATATCCACATAAAAGCAACTTTTCCGCAGATATTTTATCAAGCATAAAGTTATTTTCCCTGAAGGGGTATTTGAATTTAAGTTTTAGAAAAGGACTTGAGGGGCCCAAATTTGAAAAAATAAAACTTTTAAGAAAGCTGCTATTTTTCTTAAACATCAATAAAAGTAAACAAAGACATTTTTGTAATAACTTACCATGCAGTAAATCAAGAAAAGAGATGCATTAAAAAATTAACATGTTCATTGGCATTTAACTTAACCCTATACTGCATGATTTTTTATTTTTCGTAGAAAAAAATATATGTGTTTGTCAATGTAATAAGAAAACATGGAAAAATAATAAAAAAAATTTAACTCTAAATTTTCACCCCTTTCTAATTAAAAATAGTTTTGTTGCCAAATGGCTACACCATGCATTCAACAGATAAAAATAATTGTAAATGATAGTCTTGAAATTAGTTCTTTGTAAAAAAAATAGAGGAATTGAACATTTGGTGCACTGTACTCTTGTAATCCTTTACATTTTGACATTTTACATTATTTTTTATATGTACTTGTACTTTCCGATGATCAGTTCTGTCAAATCTGATGTCTTTTGGAGGCTCTTTCGCGCAAGCTTTCTTTCTTTTCTCTTTTTTTTTCCTGGTTTGTAACTCTAGTTCCTCTGCAGCTAATGGTCTCTTTTTAATACGCTTTTATTAACTTCACATGTGGGTTTGTTTGTATGTATGATGTATGTTTGTAACTCTGAATAAAAGATAAACTGTACGTTCTTTGCAAATATAAAAGTAATATACAGTCAATTCGCGATAGCTCGAAGTCCGATAACTCGAATATTACTCGAACTGGAATTTCTTATTCGGTCCCGATCCCTTTGTCTTCAATTCTATGTTAATTTTCCTCCATATCTCGAAGTTTACTTCCCTTAACTCGAAGTTTTTTTGAAGTCACTAAACATTTAATAGTTAAAAATCAGAAAAAACTTTAAAGTGAGAGCATGAAATTTTGTTTATTCCTCTCTTGCGATTCATTCAGGGAAAAAAGGAATAACACCTGTGGTGGCTCTTGCTGTACTGCTTGTTCTTATTGCATCTGTAACTAAAGCGATTTCCAAAAGTTTTGCCTCCTCAATCTTCAATGAATCGTGACAGTGGCATAGTGATTATTAAATTTAAAACAAAACGACTTTTAAAGCAGTTGATAAAGAAAATGTCTTTAATGCGAAGTTAAGAAATGTGATTTAAACACTGAGGTTTGCAACGAAGAGTACATACAAACCATGGAAGAAAATTAATCTGTTTCCAAGGAACGATATGTGAAAAAGCTGTAATATTTACTGTTTTTTAAATTACAAAACTACTCAATGCAGCTTAAAATGACGGATTATCTCACAAGAATGACATATGTATAAAAAGAAGGATTTCTTTTCTTTTTTCTTTCTTAACGTTTTAATTCAAATAGTGTACATTTTAATTAATTAAACTTGTCAGTTATCTATACATTAGTTGAATATTCCAAGTTTTTATTACTAAAATGTTGGAAATCGAAACTAATGATAATTCGAACTTCCGATAAGTCGAAGTTTTTTTTCGGTCCCTTCAAATTCGAGTTATCGAGAATTGACTGTATTTAATATTATTTTTAATACTAAAGGCTAAACTGTATTGCATATTGATGTATTATAAGTACATGTAAACTTAAGTGCGGATATTCAGTAGTTTTGAAAATCAGAGGGAAACCCGTGATGATCACAGCGCATTCCAATGTAAAAGCGTATTTTTTAGTTTTTTTTTTTTTTTTTTTTCAAAACTATATTTTAAAATTATTAATGACTTTACTTGTCCGTGTAAGCACAACGTTTGTGCTAACTGAAATCTAAAATGAACACGTTTTAAAGGCTTTTCCCTATTGATTTTTTGTTTGTTCACTCTGTTGAACATCAACTAAGCATTGATAATTGCGAGGTCTTATAAACGGTAGAACAGCCGAAAGTACCACTTTTGGGTCCGCATGATTATATTATACCTTCCAAAAAGAGGAAGAAGCTAGCGCGAAACATAAACAAAGCGCATCATACTTCATGAACTATAGAGATGAATCGAAGTGTTCTCTGGATGCTTACTGCATAATGTTGCCAAATGGCTACAGACGTGTATTATGTAATAGATTTTTTCTAAATAATTATTTTGATGTAAAACGCATCTTAAACGAAAGATAAATGTTTATTTTATTAATGTTATTTTTTTAAAAGACGAAGAAAAATATTTCATTGTAAAAAATAATTTCAAAACATGGTAGTTTGAGTGATTTTAAAAGCTATCCATATGGATTCATTTAAGAGCATGTAACAGACAAGTGCTGCCATGTATGGAGGATAAATGGTGATAATTGCTTTAAATATACCCAATATTTGCATTTTATGCATTGAGTTGCCTTATGACTACATCCTACTATTCATAAGAAGGACAAATTGTCCATGTAGTCAATTGGCAACACCATGCAGTGTAGGGTTAAGACATTTGAGTAAATTCTGTATCTCAAAGTCAGACTAAACATAAAGCTCATTATCACTACTAGTGAGGAAAATTCTTTTTTAAATAGTTTTGAAATAGAATAACATTGTTATGGCTCAATGTTGAATAAGATTCTATATAAAATGCAGTAATACAATGAAAATTACCTTTTTTGGACTCATTAATTTGGCTATGAGGTACAGAACCAACATATGAGACAATGGGAAATTAAGAGATGCAAGTAGACTTGAAACAGCCTAGTATTTGAGTAAAATGCATGCAAAGATCACCCCTTAGCTTAAATATTTAGTTTTCTAAATTACGCTGTGTGGCAGCATATAACCAGCTATTAATACCATCTCCTACTCCAGAACAGATTCATTTTTTACTATTTGTACTAGTCATCCCCAAATTTTTAATTTTGATTCTTACACACTTTTTCTGTGGTGCTTCACACATTCAACATATTTTCAGATGAATTTTGTTTTACATACAATCATCGAAATTAGTGGATTGCTAACTTTTAATGAGTTTGACTGACGGTTCTGGATTTCTTAGCACGTCCATTTAACATGTAATTCTAGAACTGCCCAACTGCAGGGTGATTAAGTTGCACCTTGGGATGGTATAGCTGGATGGTCCAAGCGATTCATGAGAGCAAAACTTAACAAAATTTATTAATACGTGTATTATATGGAGCTACCTTTAAAAAAACACAGGTTAAATAAATATGAGGTCATGTTGTTGGGAAGTAGATTTAGGTCAAGCCAAAAGCATGGTTAATTAAAGTTTCAAATTCTTTTTATTGTTTATAGCATCTTTCAGGTCTCAGCTCCCAGCCGAAATCAATCCCTTTTAAAACAAAAAATGGTTATCCTTGTCCGGAAAATGCAGTGGGCATGAGCATCCTTGGAAGAGAACAAGAGTTGTATAAGACGATCCTGCTGTTCAGAGGATTGCTCGGGATTGAAAACCATATTGCATGGATTTGAAAGTTTTTGTTGCTACCCAGATACAGCTGGTTTCAAAACATTACTGCCAAACAACTGCTTACATTAACAAAGGAAGCCGCACTAGTTTAGAGAAGTGCAATCTGTTACCGAATACAACTATATCTAACTATTCTGTTAAACTCCTCTTATACTTATTGAGGGATAAAATCCAAAAAAATTTATTGCATTAAAAGTTAAAACTAAAAATTAAAGTTAATACAATGACGCAAAAAGGTCAAGTATAATATAAAACAGCAATAAACTCTCACAACAAGTTAACATGTTTTTAGAATCTATTCCAACAAATTCTCACACAAATCTAGCCAGCCCGAACTAGGAGAGACAACAAATAAGCAACTTTTTCATTGCTTACCCAAAACATTTTTTGTAATTTGCACTTTACAATCCTAACCAAACACAAAAATGAAATTTTCTACATTTTTGAACAAGTATGTTTTTTTACTACAATATGGACTTTCAAAACAACTAGTGATCAAAATCAAAATGAATTTCAAATGTTACATTTTTAATATCATTCAAACTTGTATTGAAATTCATGAATAGTTTCCCCCGCTTGACGAGTCGACAAAAAAAGAGAGATAAGAAGCAAAATAAAGTTGAATCTGACTCACTAGTGGCCCCATTCTTGCCAATGATATGCCTGTGGAATTCGGGCTTCACCTTAAGCTCTTCGTAGGCTACTTGCCTCAATAGATCTTGCGTCATGTCCCGCAGTTTACGGCATGCCTCCTGCACTTCCTCAGGAGGGCCCTCTACTCTGATGCTGTCATGACCATCAGCAAAATCCACCTGCACCTAGAATATAAAAAATGAAATCTCACATTTAGAAGCCACATAAATGAGGAAAGAAGCAATTGTGAAAAATTATTAAAGGTTATCTTACGGTCATCAACAACTATATTTTTTGTTAAAACTTTGAAATATATGTAAGCACTACCAAAGCTAGGCACTAAGTGTATATACAGGTACACAAACAATGTGCAATAGTGTATCTCAAATTTAGTAGCTTGCAAGTTACTGGTACACACGATTTCATTCACCATTAATTTGAGCAAAATCTATAAATTTTAGCAATGAATACATAGCTATAAAAAATACCTTTATTTTCTGTTAGCAAAGATCTTTTACATTTAATCCTTTTTTAATTCAGCAAAATAGGAATATAACAAGGCAATTTTTTAAATAATTAACAAGGGAAATTTTTAAATGAAGATCTCTTTATATGGAGATTGTCATGTCAAAATTTACATGAAAATCTCTGTATGAAAACCACAAAACCTTATGATGGGAAACTTTTTTGATAAATTACGACAATCTGTTTTAGAACAAAACTATTAAATTTCTCTTGGGCATAACTATTTGATAGGTCTGCCATAAACTATCAGTTTATGTGAATGTAGATATATCTCATACTCCCAGAAAAAAGGTAAATGAAACGTTTGGTTGAAATTTTTGAAATATTTTCTTAAGAGTTAAAAATGAAACCCAAATATGTTTGCTACTTGAAACTATTTAGCCTTTATATAGAACTAGCCTTTAGTCAAATAAAACATGCAAACGATAAAGGAGGAAAGCACAAGACAGGTTAATTTTTCACTGCACCAAATATATCGAAGTTGCTAAACATTGTCTACTTTAGTAACTAACTGCATAAAAAGTGCTTAACATTGATGGTGTAAATTTTCCTCGGAATACTTTAAAAATTACAGCAATAAAATTTAAATGTGGTTAAAACATAAAAAAAAGTGCCTACCTTGGTGAGGTCTTGCGTGAGCTGCTTAATATTGGCCCCTTTCTTTCCGATGATGTATTTGTGGAGCCAGCTGGGTGCCTCCACCACTTCCTTCACAACACTGTTGGCCTGGGGAGAAAACATACATGATCATTAGCTCAAAGAAAATCCATTAAATTTAAAAAGTTTTCTTTTGGGGATGGTGAAGTGAAGGTCATTGATAAACAATAAAATATCAATAAAAAGTTATTTCTGCTTTATTGATTTAAAATATTAATACTACAAACAATCTGTTCATAATAAACACAAAAATTCGTAAGAAAAATGGAGAACTCACGAATGAATTTCAGCAAAGAAAGACAACCATTAACCTGTTAACTGGGTATGACGAAATATTTCGTCATACATAAAAGCCTACAGCAATGGGCATGACGAAATTTTTCGTATATTCTTATTGTGCATTTCAGTGTTTTATATATTTTTCTTATTGTGTTGTATTATTTACATACTGAGATATGAATTATTATTTGTAATGTGATATTACTTATCGCTGCGAAAAAAAAAGTCCCCATTGTGAAACGAGTTGAGCAATAGCTAATTCCCCGGTTAACAGGTTAAAATTGGGATAGAACAGAAAGAAGCAGAACAAATTTTCCTTCAGTTAAATATGTTTCACTTTCATATTAACACTGCTGTTTTACACATCCAAAGAGCAAAATTAGTGAGTGCATAAATAAAAAAATGATTTTAAATATTTTCTGCTAACTGATCATTTACATACTTTTCCTTGGGGAGGTGAAAAATAAAAGTGACTTAACATTACTAAAACAGCAAATTACACAGAGGATCAATTGTGAGTGACTGCTTAAAATATTTATGTTTTGATTCCTTAAGTTTTATAAGTTTGTAAATAATCTATCTTTTCTTCTATTCATAAAACATGAGACTAAAGTTGCAATGAAACCTAAAGGAAATAAAAACTAAATTGAAACCAAGCCCATAAAGCCCATATCCATATAAATAACACAGAGAATACATGAAAGGGCAAGCAAATAAAGGTGATATGTGACATTTGAATTTTGCCGATTTACAAATTAAAATTAGCGTGTATTCAATTGTGGTAACTCAAAAACACAATTGAAGGGGCAAGTGAATAAATGTGATGTGACATTTTTTTAAATTTCTAGAAAAAGCTTTCAAAAAAAAAAAAAAATTACATTTTCACCTTCATTCATGGTAAAAAGTATGTTTTTCCACAATTGTCACACATCACCTTCATCCACTTGCCCCTTCATATGTATGTGTGTGTAATAGAGATGAGCCGGGCTCGGCCCGAGCCCGAACCCGAGACGGACTCGGACCCTTTAACTTCCAGCAGCTTTCAGGCTCGGGCTCGATCTCATGTTAAGATAGTCAGTTTTTATACAAATACAACGTTCACGGAATAAAATATTGGGCTTCAAGAGCGTGAGAACAGTTTTTCTTAATGGCAGAATTGCTTTGTTCAGGAAGAGTTTCAGAGAAATGACATCTATCACCTCATCTCCCACTCCCATACATCGTTTCTCAGCTTCCGCACATCGGAAAGCAAACGATCTGCTGGGCTGGTTCAATTGATAACTGCTACACATGAAAAATTAAAATAATAATAATAATAATTCAAAAAGATAGCACCCACTTATAATATATTGGCGATAGCTATTACGATATACCATATTGCAGTGCATCACAAGTGGAAATTAAAAATATATATTGATGTTTTGATACACCGGGCTCGGGCCGGGTCGGGCTCAAAACAGGACAATATCACTCGGGCTCGGATTAAAAATTCTCGGGCTCAGGCGGGCTCGGGCCTTCAAAAGTGAGCCCGAACTCATCTCTAGAGTGTAAGTATGTTTCCGAAAGAAATGCACAGTTTGGGAATTTTTTTAATTTGGAAATATCCACTTAAAACTGGATTTATTTTATCGTCTGCGCAAGCCTGAAAAAATTAAATAGCGTAAAATAAATTATTGATGAGAAAAGGTGTTGTCACTTTTTATTCTTGAACATAAATAAAATTCTTGCTTTTCCTGTAACGGAGGATTAAAACTCTTTCGGCGATTGATTAATTTTTCATACAGCTTGCCGGAAAAATATAGACTTGAATCCGGACTTTTAGACGTACGCGTCACTTGACATAACTTTTATTCTCAAGGGAGACCCGTGCAAAGCCGGGTCCACGCAGCTAGTTTATATATATATATAAAAAGTGCACTAACCTCAAATAGCATTTCTGCTTAATTATGAATTATTTTTATTTATCCCCATTCATTAAACAAATATCGAAACAATGCAATAGAAGCAGCAATCTAACACAAGATTTTTTTAAATATCTTTTAATGCATCATTTTTATATATTTGATTGGATCAAAAATATTTTTTTCAGGAATCCAAAGAAATACCCTACCTTAGAGTAGACAAGAGTCAGGGCTGGACCCAGTTTGGCACGCTCTCCTCTTAGGGTGATGGTTTCAGAATCGCTGTCCGGGTGGGGCATCTCCACCGAAACTCCGGTCTCTTGCAGGATCTCTTGCAGATTCTGGCCTCGAGGTCCAATGACATACTTGTGTTGACTCTTGGGAACCTCTACCCCCACCACCTGGCAGTTATGTTTCTGGTAGAGATGAAAGAGGAAATTTTAAATCCATTAGTTGAAAAAAACAAGGTTAAGGAAACACAATGTCAATTTAAATATCAGATCAGGGCTCAAAATTTAAAGGCAACAAACTTTGGTGGTCCATGGGACTAGTCAAGTCTTTTTTTCAAATACAGTAAACATCAATTTGTTGAAAATTTATACTTTTATTTATAATGTTAAGAGTTTTTCTTTTGACAGGGATGAAAACAGTTCGAAGTCAAAAAAGAGGAAAAATTACACCGCTTAAAATTAATAATTTTTAAAAATATTATGCAATATCTCCTCTTAATTTACGCCGTGAAATCGAAAGTAAAATCGGTAGATTACTTTCAAAAGTAAAATTGGTAGTTGGCTTTTTTTTTTAAACCTCTTAATTGCTCATTCCTGATTTCTTTCTTAAGTCATCCAAAACAATGTAGAAAAAAAAAAGTGGAGGGAGGGGGGTGTTTGCAATTTTAGATGAATTAGATTGGGGTTTCTCAAGAATAATTTCTCTAACTAATATTGTTTGGTCTTTGGGAATTTCGATGAATTTTAAAAATAAAAATAATTTTCACAATTTTTTGATTAAGATCTAACATCTTAGCTGAATTTTCTTGATTTCTACCTTCAACAACGGCAGCTTATGTTTTTGGCAGCATGCCAAAACAGAGTACATAGTTCAGAGCACATATAATTGCATGTCATCCTTGAAGTTTCAATCCCGCTGCATCCTAAAAACATTTCCATTATTTTGAAAGTTGGAAGTAATTTCAACCTCTACTACTTTAAATCAACTTATTTTAAGCGTTATTTTAATAATGAATGTTTTTTTCTTAACTTAATGCAACATTAATTTTTTGATCGTGGAAAGAAAAAAAAATATACAAAAAGAGGAAAATCGTGGATCCGCGGACAATTTTTATCCCCGTTTTGGAAAAAAATAGGTTCATAGACACTCAAAGGCCTCCCCACCCCCATGAGCCCCTTCTCTAGACATAACTGATTTTTTCCGATAAAGGTCAGGCATAAATACAGTTCAAAATATTTTATTTGTGAATGAATGTTTAATAAGATCTTTACTTTAAAATTTCTAGCATTCATTTTGCTTTTAGAATTATGATAATTCTAAAAGCAAGTAAAAAAATCCACCGGCCTTCTAAAGAAAATGAGAGCATGAATTCCTTACAATTGCCAAAAGTTAGTCTTCATTTTAAAACTGAAAAACTTCATGAATCAAACTTTCTTTCATGACTGTGTAAATATAAGTTTTTTTTTCCTTTTAAATTAAAATCTTGAAACACCTGAATTTTCTTAGCCAGTCTCTAGAAATACACACACGGGCATCCATGGATATGTTAAGAAATGTTATTCAGCATTATAATATGTACCACCCTGTTGCTCCTCCTAAAGCAATAAAGATAAGCTTTGGCTGGTTTTACTTCCATACCAGTTTTGGCAAATTTTGCTGTTTGCTTCTCTTCCCCAGTTGGTCAGATATTTCTATCAAAACTACTAGTTAATCAACTCTATTTGTCATGTTAATACATTTTTTTATATATTTGTCTTTTCTCTTTAAATTAAAACTTATTTCAGCATTGGGCACATAGCTAACTTCAGACCAAATTCCACATTAGTATCTATTTAAGCAGTGGCGCACTCAGGAGTTGTTCACGTGAGGGGCTAGAAGCTTTGTGAGGAACTTTGATACAATCCTTTGGATACATTTGAAATTGAAGGCAAAAAAAAAAAAAATATATATATATATATATATATATATATATATTAAAGCTATGATTGATGATTTTATAGGACTAGAATTCAAGAGTTCTCCTTTGACATTTTTTAACATTGGTGCTCTAAAATGTAATTATAAATTATCTTCAGTGATCCTGGAAGTAGAGAAAGAGGTTCGAAAGCTCTCTTGCTAAAAAGCGAGTTGAAAGTAATTTTGGGACATATCATACAAAGAATAGGGTTTGGAGTTTCCTAAAAAATACTGGAAATACTTTGAAACTGAAGTCTCAAAAACTCATTTTAAGGTACTTTTGGAGATAAAAACTGGGAATGTGGCTTTTCTTCGAAAATTTCCAAGAAAAAGTTAAAAATTTTATTTGGTAAAATTATAAAGGAGGTGGGAGTTCGGTGCTCACTCGGGGGGAAACTTCCCACAATTAAAGACCAAAAAAAAAAAACAATTTCAATCGATCTTTATTCTTGTAAAGAGGCTCATCTTCAGGCTTCTGGGCCCCTTAACTCTCCCTGTGGGTGCGCCACTGTATTTAAGAGATTAATAGAAATATCAAAGGAACTTACCCTTTCTTCATGGATGGCAAGAATGCGATCTTTGGCCTGTGCCACAGCCTCTTTCTCCCCAGCGATGGTCAGTTCATCCTTCATGGCAGAGGGTGGGGGGATGTTGATGCGGGCTCCAGTCTCCTGGGCAATGCGGTTCACTGTCTCGTTGAATGGCCCACAGATGAAAGGATGGTATGCCTTGGAGATGTTCAGTCGTTCAAAACCCTGCTTGGCCTGGGGAGAAAAATTAAATTATGAAACAATTTTGAACTCTTACCCACAAATATATGTATTACACACACACAAGCAGGTCCTAAAATATCAGCTGCCACCTCAGCCACTGAACTTTCAGTTCATACCGAATCAGTTGTTGGTGACAGAACTTAAACCTTCTATTCCGACAGTGGGTTTCATCAGCAACATAAATATGATATAAAACAAATAAGTTACACTGCTAGTAAGTTCAGGATCCTTTATCTAATCTACTCAACTATTGCTTAAAAAACTTAGATTTTATTGAAAGAGTTACTGCAAAAAAATAATTGTTCTTTAGTACTTTTGCAATGGAAGTGTGGCCTGTTTGGAATTCATTCTTTCCTTAGAAAGTTTAATTTATAATTTATTAGTTAATTATTTATTAAAAAAGAAATGTATAGCTGTAAAATGAATATTTATTAAGTTCAAATTAATTAGTCTAAATACGCTAGTTTATATCCGAACTTCTTATTTAAAAGATGCCAGATAAGTGGACTTTTTCTTAAAAGAGCTATGAATAAAAAATTATTTCTATTGTGTATTGCTTAATACATTGTTTCAGAATTTGATAAATGCATGTGGCAGCTAAAGTGTTAATACAATGCATACATGAAAAAAGCAAACTTGTACAGATAAAAATTCAGCCGTACAGAATTTCAAACTATTGCTCCAGAAGTAACAAATAGACTAATCAAACCTGATCACCGTAAAATTTTTAAATATTGATTTTCCATTCAGAAGTAACAAATGGAATCCACTCAGACCCATTCACCACAAAATTTTAATTCTTGGTTCAAAAGTGAAAGGGGAATCCATTCGGACCCGTTCACTACAAAATTTAACTACAAGGGCCTATGATGATAAAAATACAAAAGTAATGGCCAACTTTTATGAACATGTTTCTGATTTGACGAAACTCTTCTGGGAGAGAGAAACTCAAAGTTCTCAGGTTTAAATTATTTATATCAAATAATGCAAATAGAAATTTTTCTTTTTTGTTTTCTATTTTGCTGCTTGAAATTTGCTTCATCGATTAAGCTAAAGGGTCATTAAACGTAAACTCAGCAGTTTTTCGTAAATTTTCGTGCCAGACTAATTTTTATCATGATAAAATTTAGTATGCAATTGGCATCAATATTCTGTTCCCCCAAATTGTTTTACTATTTTCTTAAAAAATTTTTATTCCTCATATAGCTTTTCTTTTGCTCTGCAGATGAGAAAGATTGCATTTTTATCCTTTTTCTTTAATTAAAACCAATAAAAAATAATTACATGCTGAATAATCAATATGTATCAACAAGAATACGATATTTTCTATACATTTAAAGGAAAAAAATTACTCTTGCCAGATAAATTGCATTAAAGAATATTTTTTGATGGAAGATTTTATCAAAAATAAAAATCAATTTTACAAAAAATTCTGATATGATGAAGAAAAATGGAGGTCGTTTTCGAAATCAGCACACCAAGTATCAAGATCATTAAAAACCTATTTGTATTTTTCAAAATGTTTAATTTTGTAGGGTTGAGCTATTGATTCAGAAAGTGACATAGAATACATTCGGATATGTTTATCACAAAATTTAACCGATCCAGAAAGTGACTGATGAAATCCATTCAGATCAGCCTCACACAAAACTTAACTATTGACATAGAAATAAGCAAGATAGTCGGAAACCATTCGGACCTGTTCGTCGGAGGTGAGCTGTATCTCGTGCATGGCGCGGTCGATGCCCTCTCGGGTGCCTGTGATGCGGATGAGGTCCGAGTTCTCGTCGGGCCGGGGCACCGAGATCTTGGTGGCCGTCTTCAGCTCCAGCGCATTCAGCTTCTTGCCGCTCTTGCCCAGGATAAAGCGGTGGTGCTCCTTGGGGATGGAGATAGACTTGCAAGCCTGCAAATGGACGATGCATGACTATGAGAAACACGAGAGCTAAAAAATGTATTTGGCATTATCCAACTTGAGAGTGCTGATATATGAATTTATATATGTATATCAGATATTTGTTTTGAAATGATATCAGATATTTAGGCTATTTTTTTAGAGCTAAGATACAATAAAACCGTGATGAGATGGCATATGTCAATCAAATGAGAAATAAAGTCCATTCCTAAAAAAGGATAAAGAAGGAAGAAATTGACGCATATTATGTTTATGAATTTAGCAGTATTTTGGTCATCTGATTCTTTAACCATTTGAGGTCAAAAAAGAGACAACATTGTAGAAAACCATTCTAAATTAATCGTCTGCAAAATATATTTTACTTCATTATTAATTTATTTCAAAAAGAAATCGCAGTAAATGGAGGAGTGAACAAATTTGGCTCTCACTTTATCGTTTGCTGGTTGAAGTTTGTTGATGTTTATTGTTTTTATTATCATTCTGAAGAAGAATGTATGAAATTTTGATGTCTAAAACCTAAACTTTTTAGAATCAGCTGAGTTTAAAAGAAAAAATTGCTACAAATATATTTTTGTAATGTGATTATTTATTATTGGAATGTAATTTTCAGCAGCAATTGAATTCAGTTGGCAAAAAAGTAAAAATGACAAGCACAACATTCCTTATTGCACCCTACTATATTATTATTTACCCTACTTTTACGAATTTTCAATTCAACTTAATTATTGGATTCGTTGCAGTCCTTGACCAATGGTACAGGGAGAGGTGAAACAAAGACCCACCTACTTACACAGACTATGAGCTGTCCAATGAGACATCTGCCTTAAATGTGCAAAATTAAAATGTTTTATCTCTTTTGATAATTTCTTAAATTGTATGACGTATTGAAGATGAACAAAGTGACATCTAAAAGTTCTACAACCAATTCCAGAATTGCGAATTTCATTCTTCTATTTCCATCTGCGTATTACCCATTCATGAAAATGGACAATTCTGAAAAAAGGAGAAGTCAAGTGCCATCTCTTCAAAACAAACTTTATTTTAACTGTTGTGAAAAGAAAACTTTTCTTGCTTGGCACTGATACAGGAGGCTAGGGCCTTCGAAACATGTATGCCTTTTTTAAAGGTTTTAATTATTTGTGATTTAAAACTTTGTTTTATTCCTTTTATCCATGACTGGACTGTTCCAAAAAACCGTACATACACAGGCTCAGAACACTCACCTGTGTCTGCAGCTCCCTGACAATGTGCCTGCGAGCCTTGGAGACCGCCTCCTCCTTCCCGGTGACCAGGATGGTGAGACTCTGGTCCTTGGAGGAGCTGATCTCGATGTGGGCGCCCGTCTTCTGCATGATGTCGGCACACACCTTGCTCTGCTCGCCTCCCTGCTCTCCGAAGCGCTGGCTGCTCAGGTCACGGAACTTGCGCTCCTCGACCGGCACGTGGAACACCTGCAGAAGAACACCGCTCTTTAGCAACAGCAATCAACACATTATGGGCTGAATTCAAGTGAAACACCATTGCAATCGCTTCGAGGCGATTGCAATCGCTACTGGAAGTCGAATTACGATAGAATAGCATCTCGTAGCGGTTGTAAAACGTTTCACTTGAATCCGAATTTGGGAATTTGAGATTGCGTTGGGGAGTTGCGATCGTCCGTGTTTCACTTGAATTCCGGCCTATAAATAACACTGGTCGCGTTTGAATAGAGCAACCTTTTCTTTCAGCAAGGGTCAGCCCAGAATTTGGATCCGACTTTTGAGGAAGTATCACAACATTCCATAATTGTGAAAATCCTTTATGAAAATTTCACAACTATTTCTCTGTTCAGGAGTTAAATTTAATGATTTGTAAATGAAAACAAGTTTGACAAAAACTTGCTTCAATATAAAGTCCAATATCCAGACGAATTTATTTCCAGGACATCTTTTAACAATCAAATTAAAAATATTTACTATTTCTATTTAAAAAAAAACAATTCGAAAGTAATATAATTATATTACCTGTGGAAATAAAGAATAAAATTAACATAGAACATTCAACTATTTTCTTCAAATAATGGTTTTTATTCATTTATTTAGTTCCTTTTAAAGAGCCATAAAATAAATTCCATGAATAAAAAAAACGCCTACATCTTGACTTTTTAATCTTTAATGTAATTCATCAAGTAAAGAAAAGCAGATACATTTTTCTTGCACATTCTTGTCCTATTAACAAGCATTTTTTTTTAACAGTTTTGACTTGCTGAATGTTGGCTGAATGTTGACTGAATGTTGAAGAGGATTGTATGACAAGCTCATTTTTAAATGAATACTTAAATAGCTTAACTCCAAAAAGAGATGAATCCGTTCTAACTCCAAACATAAACATCTTAGTTCATATATCCCTTGCAATTTTTCTTTTCAATTTTATCGAGATCATGATTTTTTAATATTTTTTTGGGGGGTTCAATTTACTTTATTTAACTTTACATGAATTGTTCTATTTTCTTTTGGTAAGATTCTTTGTAATTAATATTTGCTTGTTTATTGCTTTTTTCTATTTAAAATACTCTGAACTTCATGCCCATTAAATTCATTAATTTGAACTTAAAAATTCCAACTTTTTAAAATCATGATTCAAATCAATGATTTTTTTAAAATCAACCGAATTAAATATATTCAAATCAGGTTGACTTAAATCGTTCAACACTGATGCAATCAGATTTTGAAATAAATGAGTGTGGAAAAGTAATGAACGTACAAGTCTTATTATGGAATATAAAATGCATGAAGAGTAAAATAATAAATATTAAATAAGCGATGATCAAGAGGCAAGACCAGACAGTAATTAAAAACTGGCCATCCACACAGAGATGGATGCAATTGGATTTTGAAATGTATAAATTTTAAGTTGAAAGAGTTGCGGAATGCGCATACCTGTGTGATGATGGAGGATTTAACTTTCATCTTCTGCGACCACGTCCGCTGGTCATCATCGGTCACGTCCGGCCGTGTCTCAGGCTTCAGTTCGTTCTCAGGGAGAGAGGGGAACAGCTCGTCGTAGCTGTGGGCCGCCTCGTATGGCTGGCGCCCGGCAGGGGGGAGGGAACAAGTCTCGTCCAGATTCATGGTCGATGCTTCGAGCCGAGTCGTACAGTACACTGCGGGGAACACCAATCATTATTAGCCCAGTGAAGCATATTATACCCCAGGCCCGTCATTCAGGAGGGGCAGGGGGGGTCAATTGCCCCCCCCCCCGGCTTTGAGAAATCAATGTATTTATTAGGTTCGTGCGTATGAAATGTCGGATTCTTAAGTGATTGTTTAAAACTGCATATCTTTCTTCAAAAGCTGTTTATTCAATCAAAGTATGATCCATTCACTTCAATACATTTCTCCCTATGAGATTTTAAAGCGTAGATGCCTGTCTTTAAAAAATTTTGTCTTTAGAATTAATAAACTCTGATATCGAGTTTTTTAGACTGTCTTCATTTTCATAGTGTTTGCCCCTTAAAAACAGCTCTAAATGCTTGAAAGAATGAAAATCGGTCGGCGAGAGATCCGGTGAATATGTAGGATGCTGCAAAACTTCATATACCAGTTCGTTCAGTTTCGCAATTGTTTTGTGTGTCGGCAGAATTCATATCGGCAATAAACTCAAAAGAAATAACAAAAGGGAAGACCTTCGAGAAAACCTATTTTGCTGAAATGAGTCTCTGGCAATGGACAATACGACTATGAATGAGGTTATGTCAAAGACAAAAGTATAACTAAAACAGGGAGACAAACGTCCGCATGTAAAGAGAATCCGACATTTCATACGCACCAACCTAATACATATAAGTGGGCGTGGTTTTTGCTGTTTTCCGATGAAATTGTATTGTATTTTTCCCCCTGAAAAAACTTGAAATGACGTCCCTAATACCCTGTTATTTTAAAATAGGCATATCAAGTTTAAAAATTTTGCGTCATCTTCATGGAAACCGCATGAAAGACAACAGCTCTACTCTTTTTTATACACTGCTATATTGAGGCATTGCATGTATTTTATGTTTATCGAATAAGATTTACGGTTTTTATGGTATCCTCATATCTCGGTTATTTCTAAACGTTTTCTAACAACTCTAGTGCTAAATAGTTTGTTTTAGCAAGACCTGCCATCATGAGTAACCATGAGTTATTGACGTTTTTTTCAATTTAAAATTTTACCCACAAAGCAATTTTGATTGTTTGTATTTAACCATAGTTGAAAAAGCTAAGTGAGAGAGAAGTCTGTAGAGCAGTAACTATGACAACCATAAGGGAAAAAGTATGGAGATTGGAGAGTGGGAAATTAATTAGCAAAGAGGCGCCAGCTCTTGTTTCATAGGGTATAGATACTGCTCAGTTAAAGGCACGTACGTCACTTGGTGCATTTTTCATTCTTTGAATTTATCCGCGCTGCTGCAAATCAAAAGTTTTAGAGTTGGCGACATTCAACAACTTCAATTTCAAAATTCTAGGGTTGCCTTTTACGCACAGGTCAACTTTGTAAAAACAAACTCCAAGGGACCTTATAAACCAATTTGTCTTAACCCTTTAACAGTTTTTTTTTTCAGAATTAGGTCCAAAAAAGTTCTTTTTTATTGCATTTTTTGTTCACTTTTTATTTACCATCGATTTTGAGGTAATCAGAATAGTAAATACAGTAGATTGCAAACTGTCATTCACTGGACAATTATCAGAATCAATACGAATAATTTGTTACTGAAAATAAAAAACATACAAGTAAAACTATGAAAGTGAATAGAAATCAGATTGCCTGTACAGTATAGCTGTAATTTTGTAAAGGAATGAAAGGCATACCCGAGCCCGAACAACATAAGGACAGAACAGAGAAGGAGTTAACTGTAGTTTGTCCGTCTGACCCGAAGAAAAATGAATGGCAAAGACAAGGCTGGAAATCCGAAATTTATTTCGTTTTCGCAGTAATTCCCTTTAAGAGTTTGAATTAACAAGGTATGATTGTATCACTAATTGTTTTACTCAATTTTTCTGTTGTACCAAGAACAAAAATAAATAAGCCACCAGTTCAAGTGACGTACTTTTAACGGAAACATATCATATTTATATGACAAGGTACTTTTTACTGACCAGAATTTTAAGTACTTTTTGAAGACGACAAAAATATTTAATACAATATGTTTCAAATACAGTAAAACCCAGTTATGTAGCCTGCCCATGAAAATATGATGGCTCCCAATTGTTCCAGAGAAGAGCCCATTGCTTAAAGTGTGCAAAGGAAGAACGGATTTGTGCCATATTTGCGAGTCTAGCGACATTTTGGTTATATGAATGATTTGTTTTGAACAAGTTTTTTTTAAATAAAAGTCTGAATAATGCTTTTTCTTGCATATTGGATTAATTTCTTTTGTTTTAATTTCTGAAAGGAGAAGCCTATATACTATATTTGAAGTCATTTTCAAACTGAAAAGAAAACTCAAAACACTCAAAGATGGCAGATAAAAATAGCATGTTATTCACAAATTAACTATTAGAAAAGCAATGAAGTACACAGAACCATTCTAATTTCAGTCGATAAAATAAGGGTCATTCCTTCATTATTGTTTTTAAAATTATTGCACATAAATTTCTCTCCGGTAAGATATTTTAATTTCAGTGAATCATTTGCTGGTTAAGTTTTACTGATGTGGATTATTAAGAATAATTGTAATGATTAACACTTATAAAGCTGTTGAATTAAGAAAGATGCACTTGGTAGGGGCGCAGTATGGGCAAGAGGGAATGCGAGGAGTAGTTAGTCACCTGTGTGTGCCAATGGTGATATATTGGTATGTATATGCACACAAATTGCTATGGCCGACCCCTGCCCCTATGTAAGTACATAACATACCTAATATATACTAAACATACAAAAAAATATATATTGAGCTTGTTCTCCTTTTATATGGTACATCATCTACAATATGTACCTACATACCGTATCACATAAAAGGAGACATAAATGGGTCCAGATTAAGCAAAATCCCATTTAATAGCACCTTAATTAATGAGGATTTACTGTGTTTAAAACTGTGCAGAGAATATGTAGACAATAGTTACATATACTGTCGACCCCGCTTAATCAAAGACCGTCGGTTCCAAGAAATTTTATTCGATTAAGCAGGGACATTTTTTTACCTTTCATTTTGACAGCTTTAGTCTCAAAACGTAGTAATAACAAAGAAATAGCTATATAAAGGAAATAATTAGTGTTATTGGTAAAAAGATTTTGAAATAAGAAAAGTTAACAAAATAGTATAATAATTGAGTATGAATATTGTACGGTCATATGAAAATCATAAAAAAGTAACTTACAACTTGTGCTACAAAAATTTGTTTTTCGCCTTTTACTTTTATTTTCTGAAACAGTCCACAATAGTGGTTTGTTTGCTCTAAAGTCTTGTGGGAACACTTTATTTTATTCTACATTTTTCTTAGCCAATTTTTTTGCAAAGGAAGATTAAAAATATTCAATTATCTGGGGAAATTATTCGATTAAGCGGGGATATTTAACATTGTGTCAATGGGGAAATGTTCGGTTCCGGACGGTTTTATTCGTATAAGCGGGGTATTAGTTTATCTGTTACCCGATTAAGCGAGGACGACAGTATAGGGAAAGGAAACTTGTTCAGAGCAAAAATTAATATGAGTAAAGTATTTTCTAGATTTAAGTTAATTATGCCGCATTTGAATTCCTGTGTTTACTGACTTTTCAACTAAAAAGTAGGGGAGTCATCACATTATTTTAAACAAGAGTTGTATACTTTCCTTTACCAAAGTTAAATGCCATTGCAGCTGATTTTTAAAAAATGGTTGAACACTGCTATACTTATCAACTGTATATTAGTTTTTAATTAATGCAAAATTCCAATTTACATTGACTTCATTTACAAATAAAGGATACCTTACATTTCTTTCACACACAATACTGGGAGACATTGTAAAGTAAGAACTGAATGATTTAAGTTAAAGTTTGAACAATTGCATTTTGTTTCAAAGATATATGCATTAATTTACAAACATTAAAACTCAAACTTGGTCTGAAAAAGGATACATTTTAATGCAAAAGAAATGTTATAAAAAGTTTAACTTTCCAGTCACAATAGATGATACAGCTAAAACTTCCAACGAGTTTTCAGGGGAGAAAATTATTGTCATTCATCACCAACTTGTGAGTTTAGAAAATTGAAATATTTTTAATAAGGGACTATTTTCAATATTAATGGAAATAATCTCCATATGGAAGTCATAATACAACAAATCAAGGCAAATTATACTAAATAACAAACAAATTCTACCTCACTGATTTTGAAAATAGAATATAATTCATTTAGAAATGCGATGGCGAGGAAAAAATCGATATAAATAAAACAAAACAATTCATCATAAACAATCTGATTGCCACGTAGCTAATCGTTGAACAAACAAAAAGAATGAAGTATTAGGAACCAAGTAATGCAAGAGGATGCAAAGAAACAGGCAATTCTGGTTACCAATTTCTGTTTCCTCCAAAACATTCAGAGACGTTGCACTGATATGTTTTCCATTTAAAAATTAAATGCATTAAACAGGATATGAAATCATGTCGTCAGTTCACGAACGGCGTATGAAAAAGGCACGAATTATTTCATTAAATATTTTTGTTTTCATATTGGCGTGCGATGGTGTTGTCGACGTGTCAAAAACATCTTTCAGATTTGCAGTAACTTACCGTACTGTGTCCGGAAAAAGCCGTCCTAGTGTAAGCTAAGCGTCCTGTGCGTATCCAGTTTCTGGGGTGTTTACTAAAAAAAAGTGAGGGATTACATATATTAGAAATAAAACAACGTAGCAAATTATTCTCATAGGAAAATAGTGGCAGAAATAATTCGTCCTACTTACTCTCACCACAGATCCCTTCAAAGTAAACTCTGTGGCCTACAAACGTGAAGAGATATGAGGAAATAATGCCGTTTGTAATGCCTGTGCTCATTCGTCAAAAATTCCTTCACGTGGAGTGGATGAGCGAATCACATCCCTCTACACAACCACGATCATCCTGCACCTGTGCTTGGCTGCCAAAGATAACATTGTAAGTATTGCCATCATAATGCTGGAAGTAATCCGCATTAAAATCCTGTCCAAATCATATGATAGCAGAAGGGACATAAAAAGGACCGAAATTTCATTTTAAAAGTCATTGAGGTCAACATAGGCGAAGGGAAAAGAGTGATTAAAATTTCTACTAATCAAAGTTTCATTATATTCATAATAGTGCAGTTATCATATAACTTGAAGGCATACAAAAAGAGTGGCTTGACGCACAAACACATTACATTTAAATCACCCTAATTGATTAAGAGAAGAACAGGCTTTAGCATCTTGAAAATATTTTATGCAAAACTAAGAAAGAAATATTTGATATTTTCGTTTAAGCATTGTTTCAATGCTGCTTTCGTTGTTCTAATCGCTTATAGTTTTGACTAGTAGTTTCGGTTTTGTTTTCAAAATCAACAAGATCAGCGGAATCATTTCAATTTTTACTTCAAGTTTTTGCAAGCACGCTGATTAAAATAAAAATTGATTTAAAAATCAGCTACAAGATTGGAATACATTTACTGGAATACGCACAGACGCGAAAGTATTGAAGCCCTTTTCATGCCAAATAAATTATTGTCCGCGGGCCTACTATCAACTCCTGAGGTCAGGGCCTGATTATCATACGGTCCTGTTGGTCGGTGGACCAGGGCACCATAATTTAAGGGGCACCAAATTATGGTAATTTTCTTTATTTCTCCCTGTTATTAGAACTACCACTTTAAAACTGAGCGGATTTCCTTTTGAGAGGAGCGCCGTATTTTTGCGAGTAGCGCATCTCTTCCGCTTGATCGGGCCCTGCCTGAGGCTTGCGAGATGTAATAAAGTAGACCTTACCCACGGTCTGACAGAAATCCTTTGAACCAGCAGCGGATTTCAGGAGGAAGGTCACGTCCTCTCTCAAATATTAATACAATTAATAATTATACGAGAGGGCTCGAGTAACCCCTCGTTACCTCGAGCTTGTCGGGAGGCAGCAAAAAAGCGCGATATATCCGAAAACGTGGTATAACTGAAGTCATAAATAGTAACAATACAACTAACGTGAAAAGTAATAACATATATGCACCTAGGAAAGGATTGATTTATTATCAGATTAGGACGATTTTCTGAGTAAAAACCAAAGAAAAATAAAATACTCATGTTTTTCACATTCCAATTTTCAGGATTTCTAAAAGTGACATTCTTTCTAAAAGTGTCATTTGGATATCAGCTGTAAAGGTTATCTTTTAGCATTTCGTTTAGTTTTACGCATTGTATGAACTTTTTGCTTTGTTTTTAGTCTGTACACTTTTGTACAGTATATGTTATATAGTAGGGTCATTCCATGTCAAGTGTACGAGTCGTCCCCACTCGACCCCCTCCGATTTTGATGAAAATTTTTTTGGTTGTACATATAAGACTTGCATGAAACCATACCAAATTATAGCTCTATAAGCCTTATGGTTTAGCCAATAAAAATTATGGAAAAAAGGCCTCTCTTTCGTTTCTTGAAAAAAATGACTAAATCGTCAAGTTTGTGCTCTTATTGCTCATGACCTAAGACGATTATCAGGCTCAAATTTGGTGATTCTGATCACTGTTTAGGGTAGAATAGCCTACTTGTGTAACAAAAGCTCCATACACTGTAGATTTTTTGTAATTTGCTGCCAAAGTTGGTAAAAAATCGTATTTTGGTAAATTTTGATCATACGTTATCAGCTTGTATCTGCTGAGAGAATGACTTTCTGAAGCTAATTCTTTCCTCGTTTATAGCCTGATAGTTCGTCCGAAAGGTGTGCAAGTGGCATCTCGACAGCTCAAATAATTGCTGAATTATGCGAGTTGAAATTCCAGTTAAATTTCTTTTTTCTCAATTTTGTCTCAATTTCAAAGGGCAATATCTCAAAAGGGTCATCTTGGATTTTAATTTTTTTTACATCATTGGAAAGAACACACTTTTCTTAACTAAAAAACGTTATTTTTATTTTTGAGACAAACCAGTTTCAAGGGTTATTGCGGGTCAAAAATGTGTACGTCATTCAACGTGAAATCAAAGAAAAAAAGACATAGACCTCAAAAGTTGATGTCAATTTGTTCTATTAAAATTTATAGGAGCTATTGTACTTATGTTCTGATAGAAAAAACCTTTTTTAGATGTTTTTGAACTTTCGATTTTGTGTGCGCATCCGTAAAAACTCAAGAAATGGCAAAAAATAAAGTTTCGTTTTTAACAAAAATAATTATCTTCCTATCGCTGCTATAAGAGCTTGAGTCTTTTCCTATGTGTTATTTTTAAGCTTTTGAAACAGAATTTCGGATGATATGTCACTTGGCAAGGTTGTAGGTCATTAATGTTTCAAGGTCATAAAAAGCATTTTCCCATTTTTCATCAATTTTGTTTATGGGCAAATTGCAATCATAGGCTGAATATCTAAACACGTCCTCGGCAGTATAATGAATGGATTTTCAATTAATACTTATCATATTTTCAATTACTATTGTTATCATTTATTTACTCGGTGAAAATAATTGCAATATTCAACTCTATCGAAAACTTTCGCATCGCATTTTAGAACAAGAAGTTCTGTCAAGAACTAAACGAGCCTACTTTCCCGTACATCGACATCGGCATTGTAGCATCTAATCAATATTCTCTTGATTATCTGAAACTAAAAATTATGTCAAACATATCTTTATATAGCACTTAAAGCCGATTTCTGAAAGCAAAATATACCCCTCTCATCAGATAAAATAGACACGTAAAAAGTAAATAAACGAGTCAATCAAGTTTTGTCGCACCTTTTAAAGAATGTAACTGTTATAGTTCTTCCGTAGAAAAATTCCACAATCGTTTTCAAAAGAAAAAAAAATAAATAAATAAAATAAAAGTACAAAAAACTTCAAAACACATTTTATCAAAGAAAGAAAAAAAACTTGTTCGTTAAAATGTCTTGAATTTCATTTTTAATCCGTTGCCAGTTGTTAAATATAAATAAGGAATAAAATGCTCTCGTGAATGAAAAATTTTTGTTAACAAAAAAAATCGTCTGATAAAGAAAAATAATAATAATAAATTAAACAAACAAATAAATAAATAAACAAAAAATCGTCTGCCCAGTCAGTCATTTTTTCTGAGCCTGCATTTCCGCCATGTTTGCGGAGTCGGAGTCGGAATCAGAGTTCTCACAGAAGATTATTCAGAAAAGTACTTTACGATTATTTATCAAAACCATTTTCTTAAAGTTAGTTTGAAGGAAATCCCCCTTGAAGTTCAGAATTAACATTCAATTTAAATTTCTCCGTAGGCGCTCATGTTAAAATTTTTTCTGAACGGTTCATCATTGAACGAAAAATGGTTCAAATTGAAAAGTGAAATATAGGAATGAGCCTCTCCGAGATCTTTCGAACAAAAAAAAGTTTATTCAATTCGGACGGGTCACTTAAAAGTTTATTATGTGGGGAAAGGTTGTTTGAACGGTTCAATGTTGAAAAAAAAAATGTTCAAATTGAAAATTTAAATACGGTAATGAAGCATCCTTGCCGAGACCTTTTGAACAAAAAAAAGTTTGTTTAAATCGGACTGTTCATTCAAAAGTTATTAGGTGTGAGAGCTTGTTTGAACGGTTCAATGTTGAACGAAAAATTGTTCAAATCGGAAATTTAAAAACGGGGATGAAGTATCCTTGCCGAGATCTTTCGAACAAAAAAAAGTTTGTTTAAATCGGACGGTTCACTCAAAAGTTATTAGGGGTGAGAGCTTGTTTGAACGGTTCAATGTTGAACGAAAAATTTTTCAAATCGAAAATGTAGATACGGGAATGAAGTACCCTTGAAAAGATCTTTCGAACAAAAAAAAGTTTGTTCAAATCGGACTGTTAACTAAAAAGTTAATATCGCGGGCCAGGTTGTTTGAATAACGGTTTAAAGTTGCACCAAAAATTGTTCAAATCGAAAAATCAAATATGGGAATGAGCTGTACTCGCCGAGATCTTTCCAACAAAAAAAAGTTTGTCCAAATCGGAATGTTCATTCAAAAGTTATTAGGGGGACAGACAGACCGACCGACCGACAGACACACAAATTCCCCATCTCAGTACCCTACTTTCAAATTTTTAATTTTTCGATATTTATTTCATTTTTTTGTTTCTTTTTGACTTTTTTTTACTTGGCGATATTTTTTTTACTTGGCGATATTTTTTGGACTTGGCGATATTTTTTTTACTTGGCGATATTTTTTTGGACTTGGTGATATTTTTTGGACTTGGCAACATTTTTTAGATGCATTAAGCCAATTTTAATGCTTTTTTCGTCTCTTTTATTTTTAACGGGAAAGTAGGCTAAAAAATGGCTCTGCAGTCCTATTATACATATTTTTTATCACGTACACACCATATTAACTGTTTTATTTATTATTTATCTCATTTATTAATTATTTTTATTTTATTTATTTATTTATTTATTTATTTATTTATTTACTTTTTTTTTTTTTTTTGAAAAAGGATACGATGTTTTTTAGGAATTTAGAATATTAATGACACCTTGCCAAGTGACATATCATCCGAAATTCTGTTTCAAGAGCTTAAAAATAACACATAGGAAAAGACTCAAGCTCTTATAGCAGCGATAAGAAGATAATTACTTTTGTTAAAAACGATACTTTATTTTTTGCCATTTCTTGAGTTTTTACGGATGCGCACACAAAAACTAAAGTTCAAAAACATCTAAAAAAGGTTTTTTCTATCAGAACATAAGTACAATAGCTCCTGTAAATTTTAATAGAACAAATTGACATCAACTTTTGAGGTCTATGTCTTTTTTTCTTTGATTTCACGTTGAATGACGTACACATTTTTGACCTGCAATAACCCTTGAAACTGGTTTGTCTCAAAAATAAAAATAACGTTTTTCAGTTAAGAAAAGTGTGTTCTTTCCAATGATGTAAAGAAAATTAAAATCCAAGATGACCCTTTTGAGATATTGCCCTTTGAAATTGAGATAAAATTGAGAAAAAAGAAATTTAACTGGAATTTCAACTCGCATAATTCAGCAATTATTTGAGCTATCGAGATGCCACTTGCACACCTTTCGGACGAACTATTAGGCTATAAACGAGGAAAGAATTAGCTTCAGAAAGTCATTCTCTCAGCAGATACAAGCTGATAACGTATGATCAAAATTTACCAAAATACGATTTTTTACCAACTTTAGCAGCAAATTGCAAAAAATCTACAGTGTATGGAGCTTTTGTTACACAAGTAGGCTATTCTACCCTAAACAGTGATCAGAATCACCAAATTTGAGCCTGATAATCGTCTTAGGTCGCGAGCAATAAAAGCACAAACTTGACGATTTGGTCAATTTTTTCAAGACACGAAAAAGAGGCCTTTTTTCCATAATTTTTATTGGCTTAACCATAAGGCTTATAGAGCTATAATTTGGTATGGTTTCATGCAAGTCTTATACATACATCCAAAAAAATTTTCATCAAAATCGGAGGGGGTCGAGTGGGGATTTTTTCGAAGTTTGGGACACTTGACATGGAATGACCCAGTAAGGATTGCAGAAAATTATATTTATTTGTTGTGAATAAAATTACTTGTCATATTTTCTTGGTAAAGTTACATTTAAAAAAAATATGTTTAAAAAATAATTTTTTCGCCGATTTATCGGCAAAATTTTGCTGATTAATTAGTGCATCCCTAAAACCTTCATCTTTTGGAAGTCGGTTAAAAATTAAATAAGTTTGTAGTTTAAAGTGTAATTCAGACTTGAAGAATTTAGTTATTTAGTCACCATATTAAGTTCAAAAAAATTTCAATTTAGAAGAAAACAGAATAGTGACTATATATAATTTCGCAAAAAAAAAAAAAAGGAAAAACTACCTTATTCCCTGGAATAAACTGGGTTTTTCGAGAAGGAATTTTTGAAAATTCCTGGGAATTTTTAAGTTATTTAAGGAAAGAAAACTTTTATTTATATTTTAACCTTTTCCCGACACGATTTGAGAATTTTAGTGCTGTCTACTGTAGTGAATGAAAAGTACGTACCTTTTTCCTAAAAAATTTAAACAAATGAACTGCTACGAGCCTTTATATCTACCTTTCACTGAATTTTTTCAAAAATTATTTTAATACTTTTATTAATACCACCAACGTGTAAATAAATATTCAAATTACTTCTTTGTAATTTTAGTACTTTTTAGAAACAGCTCTAAAATAATTCTAAAATAATTCATACCGTTCACAATATAAAAGCAGCAAGGTTTATGCTTAGGCAGATAATTTCGGACATCAAACAATAATTTGAAATTTAATTAAAAAAAAGAGAGATGTACAACAAGCATATTTTTAGTTGTTTATTTAATTTCAGTTTGTAACTGAGAACATGCTATATGTTTTATCAATGATATCATCTGAAGAAAAAAAAATCTTACATAATAATGTTTTAAGTTTAGAAACGATGTGAAACAACACGACTTTGTTTATTCCTAAATTTCACATTATTCCCCAAAGTTCCGGTTAATTCCCCGAAATTCCCTGGTTTACTCCCGCAGCTCAAAACTTTTTTTTGAATATAATCTACATATATACAGTTGTAGTATAGTTATATTTTTCCAAGCATTATATGCAAAGTAGTGGAATTTCCTTCCCAAAATTTTGAAATTTTCAAGTTTCTCGAAGAAGATATTATTTGATTTGAAAAAGGTTTTAGACCTATGAGGATTGGCTACAGTCGGCAGGCATTACATTTTGCTCGGGGAAAAAAAAGTTCAAAACGCGGCACCCTTCAGTGCTCATTAACCCAAGGACAGATCATTTCATTTGAGGAAGAGCACTCCAGATGAGATTTTAAAAACCCTCTAAACTTATCCCCTAAAAATTTTAACGACTTAACTTGCACCATGAATTCCCCGCCCTTTCACCCTTAATAAAATCTCGCAAGAGATATCAGACTCACCACAAGACTGAGATTAGTCACAAAAAGTCCAAACGAGTCACATCCGGTCTGTTTGAGTACCGTAAAATGGGGTGAATCGGAACACTTTTCAGCTTTAATTGTAAAAAAAGTACTTAAAAGATTTATTTTCAATTTGATTTTTTTGGTAAAAACTTCGGTCTTGCTTTGCTTTTGATATTCCAAGCAAAGACAAAACATTTCGAACAGTTATTATTCATATATCTAGGAATTTAGGGGTGTTCCGAATCACCCCGCTGATAGGGGTCAATCGGAACACATGATAAAATTTTGATTTTTTTCAATTTAACTGTTATAGGGCTCACAAACATGAGTAATATTGATGGGGGAGAATAAGAACTGATAGTTACTGTCAAATAAAAGTTTATTTTCTATACCAGTAAAGGTTTATAATTTGTCAGAATTAAAAATAATTTTGAACTTATGAAAAATTAAAATAAATTTTAAGAAATGCTTTTGAATTAAATTACAATAGTCCAGGCTAGAAGGCCATATACCTAAAATTTTTACATATATGACATTTTTTGGCGGTTTCTATATGAATTTGACCTGCTGATTCCGAATCCGCTGAGTGCCAGACGCTAAACCTTGAGCATTTTTGTCAAAATGGCGAAATCCAATATGGCTGCTGTAAAAGGTATGAAGCAAATTAATGGAATCGTGTGTGCAATAAAACATTTTATACACTTAAAAATGATTGCACTCTTTAGTCAAAATATAATTCTATTGAAAATTTATATTTATGAAAAGTATACGAATAAAAAAAATATCAAAATGGTAAAATTAAAGATATCAGCCTAAAAAGTTATAAGGTTTGTTTTCAGGTATTAATCATTTTTTAAACCGTAATTTACATGAAAATAGAATGTTTTAACAAAAATAAATGTTTAAAATGATATGCAGGGAGCATAAAAAATGTGATTTAGCCAAAAAATAACACTGTAAAAATATTTAGAAACATTCCAAACTGAAGTTTCGGGATTTTGCCGGTTTAAACCAATTTCCTGCAAGAAACAAGTTTCTTTTGCGAAAAAGTTTCCCATATTGATACAAGTTGCATGAATGCGAACTTCTCACTGGTGTGAAAGATATTTTTAGCTACCAGTTGGAAGGTATATCCAATCTGTTTGTTTAGTGTTTTGCCTTCAGCTCGATAATGGATTGTCCAGATTGACTTCACCCAAGTAAGGGTATGTGCAATCTCTCGATATTGTAGTTTTGGATGAATTGCAAAACAAATAAGCGGCTTAGCTATTTGCTTGCAATTTTTGCCTTAGCACTGGCCATATTTGTTAAACTGCTCCAGGAGCTTTCCTTGTAAGCCAGAAAAGTGCTGAACTGTTACCATCAACCTATCTAAGAGTTTTTGGGAAGTTTACAATTTCTTGCCGTAAAGTGACTTACTTTAATTTGGAAGGTTTCTAAATTCTTTTGGAATACTACTGACTTTAGCTAAATAGTGAGTCATAATCACATCAGCTTCTTAATGAGAAACAAAAGCTTGTTGAATTCCAACACCAATCTAATCGGAAAAGAATCGGTACCAGTAACAATTACACATTGACCTGGGGATTGAACACAGTCGGCTCACAACAAACTTAATTACTTGCGTCATATTTGGTACTATTTTCAGTAAGATATCTCTTTTAGAAAGTGGTGATTTTTCATTAAGTTGAAAACACAATAGACATTTTTCTCTTGTGTGGCTCGACGTTGTGACGTAGTACTAAATTTATCGTATCTCTTAAACAGATTGTGCACCGCAAGAATGGTTTGTATTTCGTGCTTAATAAGGTTTTCTGCACCATCAATACAATTACTCAAGCAGGTAGCTTTGCGAGTATAGGTACTACCCACAATGTTGCACATTCACCAAGAATGATAATTTCTGGACTACTCTTACCGCCTACCCTGAAAACTGCCTTTAGTTTTGACTCTTGTGCAGATTTATTTGGACCTCTCATATTTCACTCATCATCAAATAAAGCAGTAGGAAGAGGAGCCAGTTCATGACTAAATAATTTCTGCAAGGAAGCTTTCCCTTGATGACTCCATTAAACCATATACCATTCTTGTGTCTGGCGTATGATTTGAATCACAGATTTTAGTCTTTGCGGTGAACGTAAGCATTGTTTTAACCTTCTTAATGTTTAGTGGCATCCTTGAGGACACGTTTTGTCACATGCATGCATCTGTGTCTTGCCAATTTTACCCGAGTCCTCTGCATTTTAAGCCCTATCAATACTTTACGTTTAAGTCTATATCACATCAAGAAAGGAAAAAAAAACTAAACACATTTTTGTAGAGATGGTAGGTATAGTGATTTGTACTGTCATTTGAAGTAGTAAAATGAAAAAAGGCTTTCTGTTAAAATAAAGCATCAAAATAGAAAACTTTGCAAATTTTTTTAGTTAAGTAGTAACAATTTTTTGTTCTGCTGTCTCACAGGTATTTTTAAAATTACTGCAAAATATTTAATGAATCTTCCAGATAAGTCTCAAGACTTTTTTCTCCCTTTTAGTTTAGTAACAATGTTTTGTTCGGTTGATTCGCAGACGCTTCTAAAGTTATCACAAAACATCTATCGAATATATCTCATTAGCCCTAAGAATGTTCTCGCTTTTTCATTAGGAAAAAATAATTTTTTGTAGTGGTGTTTCTCATACGATTCTCTTCTTACCGGAAAATATGTTTTTTATTTGTCTGATATGTTTTAAGCCAATTTCTCTCTTCACAGTTTCACTAAAAACAAAGCGAAACACTCCTGGAAAATAATGGGCAGTTATAGGCTTAACTTCTGCCAGTAACATACCTGGAAGAAATCAGGAAAGTTTCCTGCTAAAGTCAAAAACCTAGCTAAAGAATTTATAACGCTTCCAAACAAAAGTCAGTCACTTTACGGCAATAAATCGGAAACTTGCAAAAAACTTTGAGATAGGTTGATGGTAGCAGTTTGGCACCTTTCTGGCTTACCAGGAAAGCTCCTGGAGCAGTTTAACAAATATGGCTACAGCTAAGGCAGAAATTTCAAGCAAATAGCTGAGCCGCTAATTTGTTTGAAATTCATCCAAAACTACAATATCGAGAGATTGCACATACCCTTACTTGGGTGATGTCAATCTGAACAATCTATAATCCAGCTGAAGACGAAACACTAAACAAACACGTTGGATATACCTTCCAACTGGTAGTTAAAAATACGTTTCACACCGGTGAGAAGTTCGCATTCATGCAACTTGTATCAATATGGGAAACTTTTTCGCAAAAGAAACTTGTTTCTTGCAGGAAATTGGTTTAAACCGGCAAAATCCCGAAACTTAAGTTTGGAATGTTTCTAAATATTTTTACAGTGTTATTTTTAGGCTAAATCACATTTTTATGCTCCCTGCATATCATTTTAAACATTTATCTTTGTTAAAACATTCTACTTTCATGTAAATTACGGTTTAAAAAATGATTAATACCTGAAAACAAACCTTACAACTTTTTAGGCTGATATCTTGAATTTTACCATTTTGATAATTTTTTTATTCGTATACTTTTCATAAATATAAATTTTCAATAGAATTATATTTTGACTAAAGAGTACAATCATTTTTAAGTATATAAAATGTTTCATTGCACGTACGTTTCCATTAATTTGTTCATACCTTTTACTGCAGCCATATTGGATTTTGCCATTTTGACAAAAATGCTCAACGTTTAGCGTCTGGCACTCAACAGATTCAGAATCAGCAGGTCAAATTCATATAGAAACCGCCAAAAAATGTCATATATGTAAAAATTTTAGGTTCGATGACATTTCAATGGACGTTAGCCTGGACTACAAAGCTTTAACAAAAATTAAAGTCACTCATATCGTCCACAAATATGTACTTGGCCTTAAAACTAGCAGTTGTGACTTTACTTAAGTATTTTCATAACATCTTCTGGGATGAACGCTGCCTTTTCTTTAGTTTCTTAAAATCTCTGGGTTTGGGGATTGTCCTGTAAGATTTTCCTACTTATTCATCACTGTCTGTGTGCTGGACTTTTGCTACATAAAGTCTGTATGACTTTCCCGCATGTATTTTAGGTAAAAAGAAATCTCCTGGAGCAAAAATCTTTTAAATCTGCAACTTTCTGTCAATCTAAGATATAGTTGCTCACGAGAAAAGATAAACAGTAATAAATCCTTGTTCTTCTCTTGACTAGAGAAATTGGGGTTAGAATCTTGATTTTTCAAACAGTTTCCTTTAAATAAGGTTAAACTGGAACAACAGAACCAAGTGTTCCGATACACCCCGCAATTTTTTTTCCTATGTCATTTTTCAGTATTCTTCATTTTTATGACACAATTTTTAAAAAATGTAAATTCTAATGTGGTATTCAGTTGCTCAAATACATGCATAATTGAAACATACCACTCTTAGGTTTAAATTATGAGAAGGTTTGTACTTGCATATGAAGTTTTGCAGTCTATGAAAATGTGATGTTTTCTAGCATTCTACGTGCAGCCCTCCTTATAAGCCAGTAACGTCGCCAGATTGACAAAAGTATTTTTTTCCTACTTCCTATGATCGTACCTTTCTAAAAAAAAAATTAATGGCGAAAAATACCCGATAGTATATTTATGAAGAATTTCTTTGTACGGTTGGGAAGTTTTGTTCCGATTGACCCCGCTGTTCCTATACACCCCATTTTACGGTATGTCTCTGATAAACTTCGCTTTTCTACCTATCTTCAAATAGCCTGAACGAGTACAGCAAGGTTGAGTCTTGGCAATGATATTGGAAAACAGTTTTGTCCCCAAACCTCGTGCAAGTGAATTCCCTGAGTAAAGGAATTCTGTAAAAGTAGTTTTTTTGCAAATGCAGTGTCACTGCAGTGAAAACCATCTGAATGAACACTTAACTTCATAGTTTCCCAGAGTGTGGACTTTTACCAGAGTGTGGTTTTAATTGCATAAATAAAAACCTCTAAAGTATGATAAAAATATGTGAAATATTTTTGTAATGTTCATCAGCATAGTTTAGAATAATTAATTAGTTTAAAATAATTATTCCTGAAGCTATTAGCGTGGGGAAAAAAACTAATGAATTTCAGCTCCCAAAAGTAAATTTGCACTTCATTAAATTTCTTTTAGTTTTATTAATTGTTTATGGACTTAAAAACTCTTGCGTATTTTTAAAGTAAAATAATGGATGCAATTAAACTGCGGATTAATACTTTTCACAGACAAATAGCATGCACTACATTTCTCTTCAATACTGACACAGTTTAACAAGTTCTGTCTTCTGTCAGAATTATTATTGAAAAAGTTGTGATAAAAATATCAGGAATATTCATATGAATAGTTAACAGCTGAATAACTTTCATTTGGATTTATTTTTTCAGGGTAAAAGTCTCTCCAATTGACAAAAATATGAAAATTTAAAAATTGCTTATTTTGATGGTTATTTTGACAATTAGGGTACAAAAGCTACCAAATTTGGTTACCGAATTAGCATATTCGTAATCTATTCAAAAATCTGAAAAAAAAATGGCACCTCACCCAGCTTTATCCCCAAAATGATATTAGTTTTTGGTGTAGCTGATAGACTAATAGGCGATATCGCTATACAGCAGCGGCTTAATCACTCAACAGAGACACATAGCTAAAATAATTGCAGCAAAAACAGCAAATATATTTTCATAAATGACTATCGCCTAAATAATTTCTATTTGTAACATTTTTTCAATGTAAACATCATTCTAAGTGAGAAAAATGTGAAACTAAACATTGCTGATTTTGATGCTTTTTTCGACAATTACTGTACAGTACATAAGCTTCCGATTTCGATTTATGGATTAGCATATTTGTAATCTGCTCAAAAAACTGAAAAAATGACACTTCACTCATCCTTATCCCTAATATGATACTATTTTTCGCATAAGCTGATAGACTGATTACAAATAGACAAAAAGACAACGCTTTAAAAAGTACAAATATATACATTAAAAAAAGTTTAAAATTCAGCTAACAGCTGTTTCGGGGCAATAAAATGAATGAAATAACCCCATCATCTTTGTCTTTGGCATGTGAACCAGTCTTTGTCTTTTATTTTTATGCACTGATGATGGGGATTGCATTTTATAGCCCCGAAACAGCTGTTTGCTAAATATTAAACTCTGTTTAATGTATATATTTGTACTTTTTAAAACGTTGTCTATTTCTACTCATTTCATAATAAAGTTTTCTACTGCTGTTTTAAAATAGCTGATGGACTATTCGTTTTATAAATTCATCCTTTTGTTATTAATATTGTTTTTATAATTATTATTATGAATTAAAACTTAATTTAGAAACTTGAAAAAATATGGGTAAGGGTTGTAGTGACCTTCCTTCTTTCCTCGATGAGAAATCGCAGATCCGGCATTGTTTATAACCCTCCTCTTTTTGTACTGGGAATTGAAAAGTCCTTAAAGAATTATATCTTTTCAGGCATGTCACTAAGTATAGTGAGCTTGAAACATTATATAAAAAACCGATTTTTAAACCAAATTATTTTCATTTTATTGGTCTTCAGAATGAGCTTGCGCAAGTTGGTCTCCTCTTAGGTCGCTACTCCAAAAGAAAGAAATTTTTGAAGAACACTTGAGACAAACTATTTGAAAATATCGAAAACATGAAATATTTCTGCAGTATGACAAAACGTTATCGAATTTTTGTATTTAAAAACGTCGTACAACATAAATATCGCGATGGAACTATTCGTGTCTTTACGTGGCCTGCACCTGTGCCATGGCGAAATGAGCGCTCCTTGTTGGAACAGCTGCGCTCCCAGGGGTTGACGACTAGGCAGAGCAAAGAAATTATTTTTCTGCTATGTTTATAAGTAAGGAAATAAGATAATTTGATTGCATTCGCTTTTGCTACGCCCTCTTTCAGTCGAAATTCCGAGGTCTGTGAGGACTCGCAGATATACACAGGCGTTCTATATTTGCTAATGATATGGACCACGCAAGTGTGCGGCGAAATGAACATCAATCATTCCATACATGCAACCTTTTGGATACATATAGGGTCATTCCAGCGAAAATGGTACAAATCATGTCCGAGACTTTAGAATTTTTTAAAATCAAGTTTAATAACTACCACCCATTAAGTGTATTTTTTATTGGTTCTCCATTTAATTTTGTGCCATCAAGTATCAATTGATTAGGTATAATCCATTTAGAAAGGACACAAAAAAAATTATCTTTGTCAGAAGAAGGAGAAAATGACGTGTCCCAGCTTCAAATTGCTAGAATTTTAAATGTGATTTAAAATTAAACTGAAATGTAACAACAAAATAAATTACACTGCACTGCACAAAAGATGCTTCTGACACCATTTCTGCAGTTTATTACGCAAATGAAAAAAAATTTCCCAAAAAACACTATTATTTATCCATGTCCCTAGATTTTCTATGTTTCGAATTGTCCACTCTGTTACAAGCCTTTTGGAAATAAAATAAACAATTGCATTCAATCTGATATATTTTTTTAAAAATATAGGTAGTATAACTGCCGTGATTAGCTTGCTACATTGAATTATGTAGTCAACAACCAGGGTGAGCCTAATTCTTTTCTTATGGTAGTTAATTTGAACTGTTGGATGTCCATTCTGTTACAGTCGATTTCATGATGAAAAAAAAGATTTTTTCTTGAAATTGCAGACAGACTTACAGTTTTGGGCTGTTTATTCCACTTTATGCTTGTTCTGTGATTCTAACTTTTCTTTGTGATTATAAAGATATTTTTAAAGGCTTATTTGTCCACTCTGTTACACAAAGTGATCAAAATATTTAAAATCCTTTCATAAATGAGTCATGTACTAGTTATTTACACTTCATTATACAAAAATAAATGGAAACTTAATTAAAAAAAATATGATTAGTTGGTGGAAATTATTTAAATTGATAATCTTCAGTAAAGAGTTTCAGACATGATTTGTACCATTTTCGCTGGAATGACCCTTGCACAGAATCCCCCCCCCCTTCAAAAAAAGATCATAAGGAAACACGAGGAATTTTTGGTTCGACAGGCGTCATTGGCATGTTTACACTCTTTGAGGCCCGGCGCAATGTATTTCTGCCCCTCCTTTATTTACCACTCAAAAAATAAACTGCAATAGTTTTAAAAGCGAGCTTTTCAAGGATTATCAATCCCGATCTCAAAAAAAAAAAAAAAAAAAAAAACCATTTCGTTAAAACGTCGTTTCAAAAAATGCAAACCATTCTTTATGTCTTCCAGAAATGGCAAACAAAATGTTTCAAAAGTCCCATGTTTTGGAAAATTTCAAAATTTTCCTCACAAAAATTTGGTTTATTCCTGCGTTTGAATCAGGCTTTTTCCCCCACCCTTTACTATATGGTAGAAGAAATTAACCCCATGTAAATGAGTGTGATACCCATTTCATAGGTAAAACTTGTCATTTTTCGTAACGTTTTAGTTTATGATCATTAAACTGAGTTTATACTTAAAATCTCCATATATTATTTCTCTAAGCCGAATCCTATACCCGGTCGAAACTCGCTCATTTCTTTATCGAATTGCAAGAAAATTTATGATTTTGAAGCCTATCCCGCGGGCTATTGACGAAAATTAGACCCACCCTCTAAAAAGTGTCGGTTCGTTTTCTATTCGAACTTCAATTTTTGGGCACAAAATTGACTCTATCTAGCGAAATAATTGCCGTATCGTCTCCATTTTGATTTCATTCGAAAGATTAAAAAAAATGCGTTCTTTAGAACGTTTCTCCGCTAGCGCCGCGTAACGAGAATCTCGAAAATCCACGTTTAAGCGACTTATAAGCGATTGAAGTTTGAAAAAGTTAAATTTTTTGCTCAACTGTCAAAATCGTTACATTGTTGTTCAAATCAATTTTAAATGCGACGTTTCAAACCAAGGCTTAGCTCGGTAAACCTTAATTGTAACTTTTATTGTTTCAAAATACTAAGGTAGTTTTGCGATAACGTTAGTATTTAGTTTAGTAGTAGCCTTGGGTATTTGATTTTAATATAGGGTATCACTTTTGTAGTAGTTGTAAAAGTGAACGTGTCTTACAACTACTACAAACGTGTCTTTAATCTCTTTGAAAAGTTGTCAGAACGACGGCAGTAGATGGCGATGTTGTGCAAATGAAGCCAATAAAAATTGTCGTATTAAATTTTAAGGTTTTTTTTTTTTTTTTTTTTTTTTTGCGGAATTCCGCACGGGTCACCTAGTTAAAACTTAATCTTAAAGTGAAAATAAAACTTAGGATTCGCGCATAAAATGGAAGCTTTTTCTCAAACAGAGGAGCAGACGATGATAGACCACTCAGATGTCACACAGATCAGAGAATCCAATTAAAATATTACAAAGTTTCTCTCAAAAAGTAATAATTAGATACACATTGATAAACAGGTTCCACGGGCTACCATGGAGGTAAAAGTAGACGGGCAATCGTCTGAAAAGCACCTGAGCACCAAAAACTTTTTCGTACAAACAGAATTGCATCAACTGGAGATCAAAGGTTGCATCATCGTTCTCTACGTTTTTGCCCGTCAACTTCAAGATTCGCGCTTTCAATTGCTACCAGTGGCTACCACTACGGAGTTGTATAACAAGTTATACACTAGGTGGCCAAAAATATCCGGACACTTTCAAAAATTTACATTTTCACATATAGCTGGAGAAATAAGTGATCAATTGTTCTTTAACTTTAGTCATAAAAAATATAGGCTTCACCAAACATTTTCAAGTTGAAATTAAATTACCCTTGCATTTGGGGGACGATAAGAAGGGGGGTCGAAAGAATAACCGCTTTTTGACCATAACTCTTTGAAAATAGCTCGGAATAAGCTGTACATTTCAGTAATTAATTAGCATACTATGTATAATTACTATACAAATTCAAATGAACGCACCACTCTTACTTCCGAAGATATGAAACATTTTTTAAAAAACGGCAATTTTATTTGAAGGGTTTTTGCTCATAACACGCAGAGTTTTTGATCAAACCTTATCAAAACTTCAGGAAAGATGACAAAATACAAGAGAAAGGGGGGTCGAAGAGAGGGGGTCGATAAGAAGGGGGGTCGAAAGAATAACCGCTTTTTGACCATAACTCTTTGAAAATAGCTCGGAATAAGCTGTACATTTCAGTAATTAATTAGCATACTATGTATAATTACTATACAAATTCAAATGAACGCACCACTCTTACTTCCGAAGATATGAAACATTTTTTAAAAAACGGCAATTTTATTTGAAGGGTTTTTGCTCATAACACGCAGAGTTTTTGATCAAACCTTATCAAAACTTCAGGAAAGATGACAAAATACAAGAGAAAGAACATACTAAAACGGTTTTTAAAAATATTAAAAATCCGATGAGATATGAACGTTAAAAGGAAAAAAAAATTCACGGCGCATGCGTGAACGACAGAAATTTATAACTACGAAAATATTGTAGCCTGGTATATACTGCATCTTATAAAAAAAGTTCCAGTTGAATATCATGAAAATTGAAAAAGATATCAGCGATCTAGTGAGCTGTATTTCATTCATTCGCAGACAATACATACATAGTGAGGGTCTGCCCACAAAGAGCTATTTTTAAAATAAAGGTTATTTCGTCATCGTTCAAAACCAACGTTTCAGGGGGTCTCCGGATACTTTTGGCCACCTACTTATAAGGTCTTTTTGGCCGAATGGGCGAAATGTGACTTCTATGCCAAATATAAATTTTTAAACAGTATACAATTTAACATTGAAAAATATGCTCGATTGTCCCCACACTATTTGTGAACAACCCCTCTCCATTTATGAATTGACTGCAAATGAATAAATTACAGCTCATTAGATCGCTGATATCTTTTTCAATTTTTACGATATTCAACTGGAACTTTTTTTATAAGATGCAGTATACACCAGGCTACAATATTTTTGTAGTTATAAATTTCTGTCTTTCGCTCATGCGCCGTGCAAAATTACTTCCTTTTAACGTTCATATCTCATCGGATTTTTAATATTTTTAAAAACGGTTTTAGTATGTTCTTTCTCTTGTATTTTGTCATCTTTCCTGAAGTTTTGATAAGGTTTGATCAAAAACTCTGCGTGTTATGAGCAAAAACCCTTCAAATAAAATTGCCACTTTTTAAAAAATGTTTCATATCTTCGGAAGTAAGAGTGGTACGTTCATTTGAATTTGTACAGTAATTATACATAGTATGCTAATTAATTACTGAAATGCACAGCTTATTCCGAGCTATTTTCAAAGAGTTATGGTCAAAAAGCGGTTATTCTTTCGACCCCCCTTCTTATCGTCCCCCAAATGCAAGGGTAATTTAATTTCAACTTGGAAATGTTCGGTGAAGAATATATTTTGTAAGACTAAAGTTAAAGAACAATTGATCACTTATTTCTCGAGTTATATCTAAAAATGTAAATTTTTGAAAGTGTCCGGATACTTTTGGCCACCTAGTGTATACTCTGCGCTGCAAAAAATGAACTGTTGTTTTTACAGTGTAATAGTGGCAGCCGAGGTTCAAATTTACAACTGTTCTGTCTAATATTTTTTTGCGCGACCTCCGTCAAATCTGCGCACGCGCCAAGTCTCTTCTGACTTTCTCGAAATAGGGGGAAAATGCAACGAGGAAGTAGCAAACGAAAAAAAACTGAAAGCATCAGGAAGTGCGCATCTTAAACCTATCTCCCCTTTTTCAAATGGAATTGTTCGTGTCTGCCAGGCGCACAATACGAAAACAGACAGTAGAATGCACGCACAGTAATAAATTCAAAAACTAGTACTCTACTAGTACTATAAAATTAGCAAATTCGCAGTTTATTGCGGAAAATTTTAGCTGTATTATACTGTACAATCAACAGTATAACACTGGCAGCAGAGGTTTCAGTTTAAAAATGTAAAACGCGCAATAATAAACTGTAAAATAAAATATTTTTGGAAAAAAAAATTGAACCGACTTCGGAACTTCACTCGGCAAGTGCTCTAAAAAGTAAAAAATAATTTTATTCTTTGAACACCATCGACACTACATTTAAACATCAGTTTTGAAGTCGGTGCAAAAACAGTATATAGAATCATACAAAACTATAATTTAACTATATATATAAATTGCAATGAATCCAGGTTCTTTACTCGCATTCGCATACACTACATTGACAACCACATATTTATGCAATGGTACAAATATTCAGCTCTTAATTTTCAATGGTTTCTCTGAAAAATGTTGGCAAAATGTAGATAAACATCATTTCACCTATAGTTTTTGCACCGACTTCAAAAATTATGTTTAAATGTAGTGTCGATGGTGTTCTAAGAATAAAATTATTTTTTACTTTTTAGAGCACTTGACGAGTGAAGTTCCGAAGTCGATTCAATTTTTTTTTCCAAATATATTTTATTTTATTCCTTTTAGTATAAATGTACATATGAAATAAGGTAATGTTTCCGTTACAAAACTTCACCTAATTTGCTTAAGCAAATGCTTTATAAAATAAACTATGTAAGGAAAAAAAAGAAAGAAAGTATCAACCCGTCTAAAATTTTCAACGATTGACACTAAAAAATAATTCTTGTTATTCTCTGGTATTTATTTGTATACTAGTTTAATCAAAGGCTAAATATTAACGGCTTTTCAACTAATTTATATTTCAAAACAACACTAGATGCTGGCGGCTCATAAAATTTTACGACGTATTACGTACATGGCACGCTAATGAGTTTCATGTTTGCTTCAGTTAAGCCTTCATTCAAAATTTTCATTATCATTATAATAACTGTTCCATATCAATCACGTTTTGTAACAATGTATTTCATATTTAATCATTTAGGACAAATCGCTTTAAATTTGAGCAAAAATTTGGAGATTTTCCTCACTTTCTTCAGAATTCCTTTATCAAAACTTATGTAAATTAAGACTAATAAAATCTGAAATATTACGAATCAATTAGTACCTGGTACGACTTTCAGTTTGTTGGAGTTAAGGAGAAAAAAGCAGGACATAGAAAGATACTCGGTTTAAAATTTTCAAAAAGACCATAGAAAGGAATTTCATTATGCAATCCAGAGAAGCCTGGCGTTCAAAATGGTCATCATTACGATTACTGTGATCCCAATTTCTTTTTCGAAAGATTTCTGCAGGTTCCCGTTATCGAACCCGGACCACGAGAGGATGGGACCAATCGGAAAGAAAGACCTTTCTAACAAAAAAAGAATTTTTGAAATCGGTCCAGGCATCTTCGAGTAATCTTGTAACATACCGAAAAAAAAAAAAATTTCTAAGACGAATTGTATAACCTCCTCCTTTGTTGAAGTCGGTTAATTAGCAACTTTACAGTTTATTACTGCAAAGTTTGCAATTTTAGTTTATTACTGTAAAATTAGCTGTATTATACTGTAAAAACAACATTCATTTTTTACAGTGTATCTATGGGTTTCAAGCACAGAAACAAAAATGTAAATTCACAAAACGAGCAAAAGAAGACAGCTTATTTATTTATTTTATTTTTTAAATTTATTGCAAAGCCAGGCTTGGACATACTGAGCTAGGTCTATAACGAGGACATTGAACTTGCGGGAAGAGAAATTGCTTCAGCCATCAGCATCAATCCACG
This sequence comes from Uloborus plumipes, assembly GCA_038373865.1. NCBI lineage: Eukaryota > Metazoa > Arthropoda > Arachnida > Araneae > Uloboridae > Uloborus > Uloborus plumipes. The sequence goes on from JAXGGA010001694.1 coordinate 120,076, forward strand.
GCCGGGATTCTTCGTATTCCCGCAGTAATTGCGGGCTGGAGGAACGACTTGGGGCGGCCAAAATTCAAGATCCTTCCTGCGAATAAAAAGCTATGCTGTGTCAAAAAATCAGGACGCAAATAAGAGACAAGACAATACATACTAGAAATAATAGCATACTGTTTTCAGAAATTGTAAATTTATGCTAATTTACACTGTAAATAAAAGTGAATGCTGTTTTTAAAGTATAATACAGCTAGTAATATAGTACTAAACTATAAAAATTGCTACTTTTACAGTATTAAACTGTAGAATTGCTAGTTATACAGTAATAAACTAAAAATGCTAACAGTTTATTACCGTGCATTTTAGTTTTAGACTGGAATCTCTGCTGCCAGTATTCTACTGTTTTTTTACAGTATAATACAGCTAAATTTTACAGCAATAAACTGCAAAATTGCTACAGTAAGAGACTGCAGATTTGCTAGTTTTACAGTTTATTACTATGCATTTTACAGTTTTAAATTGGAACCTCGCTGCCAGTATTATCAAAGGCGGATCCAGAAACTTTTCAAGGGAGGGGCGATTGATCTTTTTTCCTTTTTACTATCCATACCGGAAAATATATATTGATCGCAAAAGTTTTGGACTTCAATTTCGAAATACTTCTGGGGGGAGCTTCAAAACTCCTTGCCCCAACTTCATTAAAACTCGTATAAAATTGCTTGGAGAGGCGATCGCCCCTATCGCCTCTCCCTTGTATCCGCCCTTGAGTATTATACTGTTAAAACAACAGCTCATTTTTTGCAGTGTACCTACTATTAACTTTTTTAAACGTTCACTTTTAAGATGGAACTAAAGCTGGTTAAAAGACTTTTCAAAAAAAAAATTTTTTTTGTAGTAAACATTTTTCGCTTTCATTCTTCTAAAGTTATAGCAGAAGTTTATGCAAAATGTTACTATAATGAAGGCGGCTTTCAGCCTGTATTTTGTTACTTTTCTCAATGTTCTGCACGCTAGTTCCTATTTGAATCATAAGTGCAAGAAGGAAATAAAGAGAACGTAGCTGTATGATTAAAAAGTAAACATTCTGTCGGTAAAATCCTACTTTAGGGTCCGGGCTTGGCGATTTTTTTCAGACTGTAGCTTAAGGTTGCAATCATTTAGCTTAAAATCACCAAACAATCCAATCATCCAATGATAATTCTGTGGTTGCCAGATTTAATAATTTATCGCCGGACCTTAAACTAGGATTCATCCCATTCTGTCTCCTGGGGTACCTCTCTTGTTTAGATAAAATAGAATCAAAAGTACCGCAGGAGCAAAATTTACGCGTACTTTCTAAACTAAAAATCAGCTTTAAATAAGTTGGGAAGAAGAAAATAAACACCTTCCTACTGAAATTTGAAAGAAAGAGCAACCAATAAAATCTACAGATTTAAAATGTATTAACTCTTTTATTGGATGCCTTTTTCATTCACACGCTCAATTCTTTTGCAGTCAAAAAAGAGTAATGGTCCTTTTAACCCCGAAACCTGTGCCATTTTTTTAAAATCAAATTTGTGTATTTTATACGTTGTTTAATTATACATTTTAGACAGCAGCTATTTTTATTGGGTCATTTTTGTGATTGTGAACTGCACAATCCACGTATTACACAGGATGTTTCATAAATGCTGCAACAATCTTATAAGGGGATGTAGACTACACCTAAACTCATGATAATTGCATCGGAATTCCAATGCTAGAAACGTCAGTGGGAAATGATAACCGATGTGAAAGGGGACACAATGCAGCAGTCAATGCGAAACACTAATGGGATATAACTAGCAAGAACTAAGTACTAGATGTGCACATTTCGTAATGTTACAGAATGTGTTGGACGTTTCCAACAGATGAAGCGATGCGTACGTGACACCGTTGCAGCACTTATTTCCGGATACGGCCTAACACATGTTTCTTTGATTGTAGATTGTTGTCCAATGATGATAGAAACTTTGGGTGTACGTTGAAATGTGATGAACTAATTGTATCCATCCAGTACACCATTTTAGGCCAAGGTGTCCTGATCGGTAAGACGTTATAGACTCGTAACTAGAGAGTCACTGGTTTGATGCTAACCGGTAGAAGGTCCTCCGTGTAAGATAACCGTGATGATATCCGCATCAAATCTGCTGTGGTAAAATGTCCACCAAGTTCCCATTCCAAATCATTACCTCTGCGTTTTTCACTTTTCACTCCAGGGTCCCCCGTACCTACCGCAACTCGTGGTTTAACCGGTTGGATGGGGCCCTGAAGAGCGCCCTGTTCTTTTAATCTGAACCAGGAGACGAGCAAACCCTTTAACCAGTACCCCCAGAGGTATCGATTCACTTTGAGGATTTGTGACCACGAGCATTTTTAACGTCCCCCAGAATGCCTCTGAGTTGCAGGAAAATGGGAGGCTTGGCTGAATCAGTGAACTGAAAGTGAATCAGTGAGATACAACTGCTTTTAAGGTTCCACACAATAGGTAAAACTAGAGCCGCTTTATAGACAGACCGACGCATCAAGATTAAGTTTTACCACTTTGGATCCAATTCCTTAACTTTTACTTTCAAATTTTCATTGTTGCGGAGTAGGGTTACCAGAAAAAAGTGTTGGCACATTGCTAAGCTTTACCAAATCCACGTGACGCTAATAATTGCTCACAGTGAAAAATTACCAAAACGCTATTACTGGCCAGAAAAGACAACCACTCAAACCGTTACCATCGAGTTTCGATGGTAACGCTCAAACACACAAACACGCGCTGGATCCAAAGTGGTGAAACTTAATCTTGATGCGCCGGCTCGTATATATAGGGGCCTTAGGTAAAACTAAGGCCCCTATATATACGAGCCGGCGCATCAAGATTAAGTTTGACCACTTTGGATCCAGCGCGTGTTTGTGTGTTTGAGTGGTTGTCTTTTCTGGCCAGTAATCGCGTTTTGGTAATTTTTCACTGTGAGCAATTATTAGCGGCACGTGTATTTGGCAAAGCTTAGCAATGTGCCAAAACTTTTTCCTGGTAACCCTACTCCGCAACAATGAAAATTTGAAAGTAAAAGTTAAGGAATTGGATCCAAAGTGGTGAAACTTAATCTTGATGCGTCGGCCTGTCTATATAGCGGCTCTAGGTAAAACCATTTCTGTGGTAGTCAAGCGAGAGTCTGGGGCATACAGTCGAGTAAGCCATTTGTTCTTAATTTGTCTGCTCTTTCATGTCTTTTACTTCTGTTATCACTTTCCTCTCGACATTTCTGCTATGGGTTTCTATGTAATTGCCATTCCTTTAAATCAGTGATGCTCAACCTTTTGCAACTCGAGGGGCCGCAACTCATATCAAGATTATTTTCACGAGCCAGAACGCACATAAAATTCAAAAACATCTATAGTTTTGCTAGGAACACATACAGGAAATTACAAGTAAAAAACATAATTTTTGAAATCGGTCCAGGCGTCTTCGAGCAATCTTATAACATACAAAAAAAAAAATTCTCCGACGACTTGTATAACCTCCTCTTTTGCTGAAGTCGGTTAAAAGAAAATTCTGTTATCATTACCTGTTGTTGTTATCGTTGTTGACATGTCCTTAATAAAGACTAGGGAAATATTTTGTTTCATTGCTTCGATAAGTGGGACTACTTAGTTTTATTTACATACCAGACAATACAAGAAAAAAGCCACAGCATAAAGAGAAGAGAAAACACCCAAGGGAAAACACCCCGTGGAAAATCGAAATCACGTCCTCCGAATCAAAACGAAGTTTGCACCAGATTTCTGAGTATGATACGTGTTGTAGCAGATAGAATACTCCACTTACCATTGGGAGATTGCAACTCGTTCTGGATGCGCAGGTCGTCCCCGTACCAATGAACCAGCGGAAGTGGCCTTGGTAAACGACGAGTTTCTCCGGCATTTTCTCTGCAAGCATCAAGAATAAGAAAGTTTTTGATTATCGAATGCAATTTTAAAGGCTAACTTGTGTTGGTGCAAATCTGCTACAGTGCTATAACCCTATATGAGAGTTCCCAAAGTGGGTGCTGTGCCGCTGTATCTTGGGGCACCATTAAGTATCCATAGTATTAATATGTATAGTATATTAAGGATAGGCTGGGGTGTTATGACAAAATTCTAATTCTTCAAAGTTGCCTCGAATCGTAAAGTTTCGATTCGAGCCCCTGCTGTATGAGAATCACGTGTTGTCCTAAAGAAAAATCTCTCGTTTCGTATAAGGATCTCAGATCAACTTCTCTGCTATTGGGTACATTCGGTGACAGACATATTTCAATTAATATTTAGGACTCGTTATATTGATACGTTCGTGGGAGAAACAGATATTATCTACGGGGAATTTAAATTTGTGCTGATCACAAATTCAACTGATTGCGGGTTTGCCGTAGCATGATTACATCACATTGAAGGCAGTAAGAAAACCACAGATTCGACCATTTCGATGTATAGAAGGTCGTTCACATTCTTGAAGAAATGCAATTTAAATATTTTTAGTTGCGATCAGGGACGTCATTTCAAGTTTTTCCAGGGGAGGGCAAAGGACCCAAATACACTGGCGGAAAAAAAATCCCAACACCAAGAAAGACTTGTGTTAGATAAACGAAATTTGGTAGGCGTGTTTATACAACTGAAAGATGACATCGATTGAAATTTCGTGTTCCGCGCATAAGTGTGGCGCAGCTGGCGTCACTCAGAACATGCAAATAAGGCTTGTTTTAAAAGCGTGTTGCGAAGCTCGTGTGTATTATTTTTCCGTGAAATTGGACGAATTGCGTTCCAGTTAGCCAGGAATACCTTTTTAGAAGACGAAGAAGCCATTATCAACAGCTCACCGAGTTTAAACGAGGTCGTACAAATTGGCTACGAGAAGGTGGATTTTCATTTCGCGATATTGCAGAAAGACTTTGGTGGGAATGTTTCCACCATGCATGATTATTGGAAGCTATGGGCAAGGGATGGTACTACCTCAAGAAGATCGAGTTCCGAGCTGCCACGTGGCACGACTGAGAAGGAAGATCGCCGAATCTTGCGTACGGCTGTGGCGCATCGTACTGCATCTGCGGCTGACATTCGAGCTGCAGTTGGTACAGTCGGGACCCAAGGAACGGTAAGAAACTGTTTACTTCAAGGACAGCTCCGAGCCAGGCAGCCTGTAGCGGGTATTCCATTGACTGCAAACCATTGCCTTTTCCGACGGCAGTGGTGCCACGACAGAGCTCACTGGAGGTCGGATTGGAGATCTGTTGTAATTTTTGATGAAAACAGATTCTGAATTAGTGCCAGTGGTGGCTGGTATATTGATCAGAAGGAGGCCAGGGGACCGCCTGCATCCAAGCGGTCTACGGCCTAGACACACGGGACTCACACCTGGAGTTATGGTCTCTGGAGCAATTTCCTACGACAGCAGGGGCATTCTTGTGGTTATCCCAAACTCACTGACTGAAAATTTGTCGTCAGTCTGTTAATTTAACCAGTAGTACAGCCCTTCATGAGTAGCATTCAAAGGGGCGTTTTCCAACCGGATAACGCTCGCCCTCACATCGCTGCTGTAACGCAATGTGCTCTACAGAGTGCTGACATGTTACCATGACCTGCAAAATCACCAGATCTGTCTCCAATTGATAACGTATGGGATATCATGGGATGGCACCTCGAGCATCATCCACAGTCAGCAATGACGGCCCTAGTATTGACACAGCAAGTGCAAAAAGCATGGAACTCCATACCACAAAGTAACATTCAGCACCTGTATGACATAATGCATGCACGCTTGCAGGCTTGCCTTCAAAATTCTGGAGGTTACACCCTCTATTAAATTAACATAATTTCACATTTGCACAGCATTTTCTTGAGCTTAAATTAGCCAGTGATCTTGTACATTTAATCAATTAAACATGTTAACTAGACAATTGCATTACCCAAATTTCATTACTCTACGGCAATTTTTTCTTGGTGTTGGGATTTTTTTTTCCGCCAGTGTACAATGTAATTTCATCGGAAAACATCAAAACCCACCCCCAATTATCTGTAAATACATTGATTTGTCAAAGTCAGGGGGGGCAATTGACCCCCCTAAATGACGGGCCTGGTTGCGATAGAGTTGATGATGAAACGACTGTTGCTGCTTCGCAATAGTTTGGATCAATTTGTAGTTTTCAGAAAATTACAGATGTATGTAGGAAAAATACCTATTCCCCTATTGCCACCAGTGGCAGGTCCCATTCCTGTCATTAAGGCCATCAGTGAAGAGGGGGGATGTCAATTAACCCCTTGGATTTTAGAAATTTATGTAACTATGTATTTTTGTATTTATTTTGTTGTTTTTTCCCTACGAAGTGCATTGCTTACAAACCCGTTCCCTTTCCCCTGGAAAGTTTTGAAACGATTGGTCTGACTCGTCAGGAGGAGTTGTTAAAGAATAGTTCATGATTTCCAATAAAAAGCGAAGACAAATGCCGTAGGAATGAAAAAAATATCCGTGATTAAACAACAACTGTCCTTTCTTTGCGTGAATGTGCTGTTGTCCTGTAAATGGTTGCCTACCCTATAAAAGAGGCCTTATGACATAATGTGTACTGTAGAAATCGGACTTCCCACCAAATGACGGTACAGTTGGAAAAGTGAAGCAGCGCACCTCACATTGCCAGCCTAACTGGCACAAGACAACAACAACTCATGAAAAGCACAAGCACATCTTTACCTTTGAATCTCTCGGTCTTCACGAGAACTAGCAGTGGTGTAAGTGGCACCACTTCGCAGTCTTCGAACATATAGATCAGGATCTTGCTCCAACCGCTGTGGTTCTATTGGCGAGGGATCAGTGTGGGACATGCCTCCTCTGTCGCCTGCGGAATCGATATGGGGTGGACCAGTCTCGACCTCCTGGTCAAGGTGGAGTGGTTGAACTGGAGTGGGCTGTCTGGTGGATATTTCTGATCTGTATCCTATGGAATCGAACAAGGGCACCCACTTCTGGACATAATCCAAAATGGCAAACATAACAGCTATGAGGATAAGCACAAACCCGGGTGCTGGTTGAGACATTTGAATTCTGAAGAGGGAAATTCCATATACAATGCCGTGGAAAAATGCAAAATGCTTATGAAAATAAGAACAACAATTTTCAAATACGAATAGATGAAATTTACTGATGAAATGCACATGGTAGGGTAGACCGACTAGTGAATGAACATTGAACATACCCAAATTAATGAACAGCATGTTCTTTTTTCTTTCCTAGTGTGATTTGGAATGTTTTTTCTTTAATGAATTGGCCAGCAGTAACCTCCGTCTGTACAATTTCAAAAGGAAACGGACAAAATTTATCTGCCAATCCAGCAATATCTTTTTACTTCCTTTTACATAGTAAAGGAAGTATTGTGATCACGAAAAAATTTTCACGCAAATTTCGGTCTAAATTTTGATTTTGCTCACCCCCGAATGAATGTCGAGTAACTTTTTGAACTATCAGCACGTGCATATGTACCTATCAACCAGTGGTCGGAAGTAGCGCGCTACAAGTAGCGAAACTACTGTAGTAGCTACATTTTTTAGTAGTTTGTAGTGTAGCGCACTACTTTTTTAAAAAAAGTAGAGTAGCGAGTAGCGCGATACAAAAAAATAGTAGTTTGTAGCGATTTCTGGAAACTACTTTTAAATTAAATAAATAAATGAAAAAAAATTAAAAAAAGGAGAGCGAAGGAATAAAAACGAGGTTTAATTGACTCTGACTGGTGCAAATCTTGCACGAGTACAGCAGCGGACGCAATGAGAAATAAGAACCATAAAAATATGAGCTGATCACAAATACATCATTTTAACGAAATACATTCCATTTGTTTGATGTCATTGGTTCATTTGGCATCATAATTTTTATATTCCTTTAAATAATTTTAATGTTCCAAAACATTCCCTGGCAAGACATTAAAAAAAAAAAATGAAAGATGAATTCTTTTAATATTTCAACTTTTAAATCCATTCTTGTGGCGAATATTTGTAAAAATTGTAAAAATAATCTAAAAAGGACAAATTTTAGCAAAAAAAAAGGGTACAAAAAGGAAAAGTAACAAATAAATTCAGACAATTCCTAGTTCTATTCCATATTCAAATGAGTTAATTTATTAATGTAAACCACTCTTCTAATCCTTTCGGTCAATCCCCAAACGGTGCGTGCTTTTTATTTATTATTTTTTTTTAAAGTAGCGAAGTAGCGACTACAATTCAAAAGTAGTTTATAGTCGCTACATTAAAAAAAACTAGTTGTAGTTGTAGTTAACTACATTTGTAACAAAGTAATTGTAGTTGTAGTTCGCTGCAAAAGAAATGTAGTTTTTCCAACCACTGCTATCAACATATAAACAGTCGAAAAATCCTTTTCGACCATCCCCGAGTGAATTACGACGAGTTTTCTCGTGACGTCTGTATATACGTATGTATGTATGTATGTGCGTATGTATATGCGTATGTAAGTCGCATAACTCAAAAAGTGTATGCCGTAGAAGCTTCTAGTTTGGTATGTAGGCTCTGAGGGGGGTCTAGTTGTGCACCTCCCCTTGTGGTTGCATTTGAATGTTCCAAAAGGGGTCTTTTACCTTTTACCTCTTTTTGGGGGTAAATCAATGTTAATTTCAATGCAGATTAAGTGAAATGATAGGCGCGACTACTTGGCGATATACCGCTAAGCTGTTGGTCGCCAAGTGTTTGCCGACAACTTGGGGACATATTGCCAAGTTGACGACAAATTTGGCGAAAAAATGATTTTTTGAATTAAGATTCAGTTTGGCGCTATTGTCAAAATTTTGCGAAAAATTCACTGAATCATCTTAAAATCGGCGATATTTAGAAAATGAATCACTGTAAAACATTATTTTGCATTGATTCGTGACAAAATGGGGATGTAAATGTTTGAATTGTTATCTTGCTCACTCTAGGCACTACTTTAACACTTAAGGCATCTATTATGGAATTTAAACATAAAAGGAAGTTGTATGGCGTTCACACCAGATTTTTTTAGTATGAATTAATCGGAGAACATAACATTTTAATAAATAACTGGCATAGTCAGTAATAATTTCATTGCTGTTTTTCTTTTTATGAAATGAGGACTCCACTTTTTTGTCACTCAGGGCCTGCAAGAACGAAGGCTGCCACTGATCAGCAAGCAGTTACAGCTAATAACGTAGCACAAGTTTTTTTCTAAAACATGTTAGTAACTGCTATAATTACTCATCCCTTCATGGTTCCACTCTGAAAATTTTTTGGATGTGTTCATTAAAATACACACGAAAAAAATCAGATATTTTGTTTAAAATTTTCGAAAGACATTATGTCAGAAAGATTTGAATTTTAAAATTCAAAATTTCATTAAAAAAAAGAAGTTTTTTGAAAAGCGTTCAAGCTACATATCAAGTTAAAGCGCATGCAATTCTTTTCAAAAACGAACGATTATACAACACAACTCTGTTGCTCACATAGAACTTAAGTTCTATCATTTGAAATCACTGCTTGCGACTAAAGAAAGGTTTTTTTTTTAAAGAATTTCGAAAATTAATTATTCATCTGTCCTGAATGAGAAACTTTTTAAAAAATGATTTGTAAGTCTAAGATGCCAAAGAGTAAGATTTCCACAGGTTTCCCGAAAACCTGAAACGTTAATTTTGAGAATAATTGTTTTTGTTGTTGATTTTATAATGATCTAGAATTAAAATTTCCATTTTCATACTTGTGCACTATTTTCATGTCGCTCTATCGCTCCCTTGTTTTTTTTTTTTTTTGAATATTCAAAGAAAAGTAATTCACTTCGAGCACCGCCAACTAGAGGGAGGTTAGATAAAGTTTACCGTGCGTCAGTGGCGTATATAGGATTTTATTTCGGAGGGGGCCCATATAATCAAGCTTAGCACCCCCCCCCCCCACCTTTCTCTTTTTTTTTTTTTTGCTATTACTGTAATACAGGTAGACATTTTCAAATTGAATTAAAAAATTGTAATTTTTAGAAAAGGTAGAAAATTACGAAATTTTAGATTCCCTTCAAAAATTTTTCAAAATTGAAATTATTTATGCTACTTTTGATGACGTTGAAGGATCAAGACTCCTCTGGGAAACTTATTGAAACTTAAATTCTAAACACGCAATTTCAGGCTATCTTTAGTGACGTTAAAGGAATTGAGAAGACTCGGGACATCTCTTCTGAAATATTTTGACACTGAAGCATGATAGAGTAAAAGAAAAGAAGATGAGTTTTTTTTTTTTTTTGAACTGAAGTCTCATTTAAGTTATCTTTGGGAAGTAAAAGTTCTAAGACCCTCCCCGAAAGATTTTCGATATATAGATGCGCAATTTCGCGTTCTCTTTGGAGACGTTAAGAGACAAAAAGTGGTTAGGGATCTCCCTCCGAAAATTTTCAAAATTGAAACCTTAAGCCATCTTTGGTAGTAACGTTAGCAAGGACTCTCTCCCAAAATGTTTCGAAATTAATGCTTTAAAAACATTTTTATTTAGGTTATCTTTAGTACAGTCAAGAGAAGAGGTAGGATTCGGGCGCTGTGCCCGAAATTTTGCGGCAGTGAAGCTTCAAGAATGCTATTTTAAGCTCTATTTTTTGAAACTGAAGGTTCAAAATTTTACTTTTAGCAGATGAGGTGCCCATTACCCCTAAGAGCAAAAACTTATCATCCAAGAATTCCACGAAGATCCCTCTAAAAACGAGAGCCACACGTGAAAGAAAAAGAAAACAAAAACCTTTAAAAACGCCCCTTAAAAATAATTCAATAGCCCCGCTTACGCCATGATTCTTGATAGGAACAACTGCTTTTAGGCTTTGTCTGACAACATTTAGGATAATAAAAGGGTTTAGGGACTCTTCCGGAAATTTTTGGGCATAGAGACTGTAATTCGGGAGCTCTCTCTTTTCAAAAAACACATTTTAGAGCTAAAGACTCTAGAAAAGTAAGGAGGATATCAACTACCGTTAACTGTTTGAATTTTAAATCTCTAGAATGCCATTTGAGGCAATGTTTGATCAAGGTATTGAAGAAGCGGGAAAAGAACTCTCTTCCGAAAATTTTTGGATATTGAAGTCTAGAAACTGCGATTAAACTACACGTTGTAAAAGCGAAAATTTAAGATCTCTTTGGACTATTTAAGGGGGTTCATGAGCCTTCTTTGAATTCATACTTGGCGGATATACGGGCCTCGACTTCCTACCTGAAACCCGCCACTGAGAAGCACTCTTATTCTTTAATTTCACCACTGGTAAAGAAATTGAAAATTACGTGCCCCTTCTAACTCGGCCGGCTTGAACTTCTACCTCTTTTCGATTTTTTTTTTTTTTTCAGCTGAAAGCTTGGAAATTATTTGTGAAAAAACTAAAACCGAAAATGATTGCACTTTATTTTAAATTTCTTACTGGGAATTGGAATACTTACAATTTATTCTAAATTTCTTGCCGAGGAGGAATGATTGCACTTTATTTTAAATTTATTGTGTAGCATTACTTTAAAGACTCTTTTTCCTGGCTGACTAGAAAAACAGGGGGAATGAGAAGAAAGAGAGAAACATAATTTGCTGACTAATAATCAACACGTGTTGAATATTTTTCATTTAAAGATTTCTATTCAAAATGATTAGGATTTTTTCTGTGCGTTTTCTTATTGAAATATCTACATTTTCCTAAGACACGTTCTTTTTTCTCTCGAGTAAATCGCGAGGGCTCCCTGACCCTCTTGGGTTGCACTAGAGCCGCTATATATACTGCCTGGTGTCATCTAACGAATTATTATTAGTAATAATTATTTATTTAGTTAAGTATTTCAAGCTAAAAGTATGTAAATAATTTCAGAGTAAACTTAAACCGAATAATAATAACTACCTATTAAAAACGAAAACGAATTTTTGTACGGGGGGGGGGGTATAGGAGGGAAAGACCCTCTGGAGCACTCCCTTATATACACCTTTGAAAACAATGTTAATAGAGAGTGGGCTTTTTTCTTAAGGTTTTTTTTTTTTTTTTAAGCAAACACGAACCGAACACCTACTTTTGAAAAAATCTTTCTCGATTTCGGGGGGGGGGGCCCGGGCCCCCTCGGCCCCCCCCCCCTTAAATACGCCCTTGCAGTGCGTCGAGACAATAACTTCCTTTGAGAATCAGCTTTTTCCCTAATTCCCACCAAATTCTTTTTCCCAATTCTAACAGCGTGTCTTCTCGCCTTCGTCAATTAGGCGGTCAAGAACTTTCATGAACTTTTGTTTATGTAAACAACTTCTTAAAAAACCTGCTACGAATCATTGCTCTCGGGATAAGAACAGCCGAAGCGGCATTTTAATGACAGGCATGGTTGGTTCTGAAGAAAAATACTAAAGACAGAAACAAACTTGCTGTCTCAGAAAAATAATTAAAACAAATATCGATGACCAAAAAAAGTTGCTTGCTTTAAAGAAACCTTTGAGTCACGAATGGCGGAGTGAAATATTTCAGCATGCAAAATCGTCCCGTCCAGAGCTTCTCAACCTTTTTCGTCACGCGAGCCGGGATTTTATTTTATTATTATTTTTTATTAGTATTAATCAAAAATGCATGACTCATCAGATAACTGATTTCAAACGTTACTTAATTATTTTTGAAGTATTTTGATTCACTCTTAAAATTTGAGGTTAAAGATAAGTAACTACTGTGATCATTGTCAGGTTTCGTTGATTTTAATCAACCTGAATTAAACCACGACTTAAAAATCATTTATTAAAAATGCATTTCGATTTAAATCATGTGATTAAAAACTTTTTAAAAAAATGTAATACACCGTCAACTCGGCTATTTCGATCCATGGACTGTAGTTTCGAGCTTATTGTGCTCTCATCAGCATGGAATACGAAAGTAGTCGAGTTGGAGGCAAAAATCCTCTTATAAAGCAAAGAGAGCCAAAAAAAACTGGTAGCTAATGTGAAATTAGCATACCAGCGGGCGACCGCACTTGGTACGGTACAACTCGCAAATTTTTTAGGCAGAGCTCAAGGTATAAAGTATAGTGAGTAACCGCCCAAGCAAGGGCCTAAGGCAGAAACATGCAATACACGCGGCGGTCGCTCGCTGGTATTCTAATTTCACATTAGAACCAGTGCTACCCTCTTTGCTTTATAAGAGGATTTTTGCCGCCGACTCGACTACTTTCGTATTCCATGCTGATTAGAGCATAATAAGCTCGAAACTGCAGTCCATGGATCGAAATAGCCGAGTTGGCGGTGTATTGCATGTTTCTGCCTTAGCCCTTGCTTAGGGGCGGTTACTCACTGCTTTATACATAAAAAAATGTTTTGTGTTTCACGCGATTTTGCAGTTTCTGTATCAGACTGTGTTGTCAACTTCAGCTTAAGCTTCAATTATACCCCTCTCTGCCTGTCTGCGAAAGTTTACACTGCGTGTGAGTGATTTCAATACTTAAGAACTGAATTAATTTTTCCGAACTTTGAATCATTGATTGAAGAGAAAACCGACGTACTGTCTGTTTGCGTTTTGTGCGCCTGGCAGCCACGGACGCTTCCATCTGAAAAAGGGGAGTTAGGTTTTGGATGTGCACTACCCGACGCCTTCAGCTTTAGTTCGCTTACTACTTCCTCGTTGCTTTCCCCCCTATTTCGAGAAAGTCCAAAGACACTTGGCGCGTGCGCAGATGAGGCGGAGGTCGCAAGAAAAAATTTTACACAGTAAATCAACGCCCCCAAAATACTTATTAAGGAATCATTGCGTAAGGAGGCAGTGGCGGCTCGTGCCTTAATTTAGTGGGTGGGCCCGCAATTATATATTTGCCCATTAATGCTTACACAGAAAAAATGAACGAAACAACAGTTAGTAAACCGGTTCTGAGAGATGTAAAATAATATTTGATCCAATTAGTACAAACTTATTGCAAAATTATCTCATTTGATTCGATACATAGGTTTTATATTTCAAATACTACACCAGTCTTAAGCGATCAATGTAATAATAATTGCAGTATTTTGCCCAGACGATCGACTTTCTATATACATCACTAACGTTAAACATGCTAGCTCTCATAATTTTGCCATTTTTAGATAGTGAAAATATTTATCACATCAAAAGTGTCCACGCCTCAAGAAAGGCGGCACATCTCTTCAAACATTTCGAGACAATACTCAAAAAGAAAAACAACATTTATGACTAAAACCCTCTCTCCGGCAAAAAATTTCGACAATCTGCACCATGACTTTCGAAAAGCCTCTATCAAATTAAGGAAAGCATAAGGTAAATGACTAGATATGGGCATGCTTACAAGATTTTTTTTTTAATTTAGATACAAATGTTGCAATTTCAGTTCATGGAAAAACAAATTCTAACGGTGTTAGAACTTAAAAATCTCACTTTTATAAATCAGCGTAAATAAATCAAATTTTAGGTAGTAAGTACAGCAAATAGCTCCTTTTTTGCGTGGGTAGAATTTTGGTTCAATGAATATTTGATGTCATCTAAAACTTTATCATACTTTTGGTCCTAAACATTGTCACTTAGGGAAGAGTTATGGTAACATGGTCGTCGCGAACTTTCAAAAGTTTTGGAACCGCTACTATTTTGAAAGTAGCATCAAAACGGGGGGGGAAAAAAAGTCAGATTTGGCCATCCAGTCAACCATTGAAAATATCATTGCAATTAAAATAATTAGCAATAATTTTGCAATTAAAAATAAGTAGCACAATAAATGAAAAACGTCATCAAATTTAATTGAAAATCCCATTGAAATGTAAAATGATTTGCGGTTAACGCTCCCACAACACAAAATGACTTCCGCATCTTTAGTAAACATTCATTATGGTTTCCAAACTGAAAGAAGTTTTGCTGGATTAATTAGTTTGATGTTTGTTGAATTAATAAATTCGCCAAGAACTATTGTCACCAAAACACTTAATGATCTCGGAATCTACTCATATGTATATGCTTAAAATGCAGCTTACCAGGAGTAAAGAATTATTTAAAATGAAATGAAATGGATTCTGGTTACTGGATGAAAAATATAGAAATGAACTCCGGTTCAGATGAAAAACAGTCGTATTTTTCACACGGAATTGCTAATGATTTGGTTTCACGTGAAATCAAAACTGAGGAAGAGGAGCACATTCACTTAGAGCGTTACCATAGAAAGCTTAGAGCCGCTGCATATAGGGGCCTTACATTCACTCGTTACCATCGAAACTCGGTAATCTAATGGCTCTATCCATAGATATAAGCCTAATTTTGAAGTTATAGCTTATTGTCTTAATTACCTTTTGAATGGCAACACTTGAAAGTTTTGCCGCCAGTTTAAAAGAAAATTTCGCTTAACAAAATTCGCGTGTAAAGCAACCGTACATACATTAAGGGCCCTGCTCCACATCAGCGTAAAATGCGACCGAAACCGAAGGCAGAAACCGAAAATCCGGGTACTTTCCATAGGAACACTATATAATCTATTTTATGTTTCTGCTTTATTTTTCTGCTTTACGACAATGGGGTGCAGGGCTCTTACAGTTTTTACTATAAAAGTTATTTTTTAAGATAGAGAGTTAATTTTGTTTGCATTGTGCTCAGAAATGTACTGTTTAATTAGATTTGAGATTTACAGTCATTAAAATAGCTTAAAAGTTTTTTAAATAGCGAAATTGAGTGAAAGTTTGACCATTGACTTGTGCTCAAAAAGTGCTCAATAGTAGTTTTTGCTCACCTAAACCCTCAAAACCCATTATATTCTCGAAAAGTAGATTAAAAATGGCACCAAATCATGCAATAAAGATGGTGGGGTTTAGTTTTATTAAAGTTAGAGATGATCAAAATAAAATTTTAAACTAGCTGTCGTGGCCGTCACGAAACTTTCTTCTATATCTATCTTATGAATTCCAGTTACAAAATAAAATACGTACTCGCCCGAATAATTGGAAACAGCACCAATTTCCCAATTATCGTAATAACCCTGCAAATGCAGAATCAATGAGCGAAATTGGAAATCATTACAAAAGCCTTTTTTCGATTTAATTGCAAACATTTTATTTGTTAGTCAAAAGAAATTGGCAACAGTTGAAAATTTCAAATCATTGAAAGTTTTCAGCTGTTTTGATAATTAAATGGCGTGAAAGCGATTTTTTAATGAATTAATTTTTCGCATTGTTGACTAAGCGCAAAAATCACCCCACCCTCCCCCTGGGGCGATTGGCGCCAAAATTTATTCGATGCTTGTTTCCATATTGGGTTAGTGTTATTCCAAATTTCATTCAAATCGCAGCAATATTTCCCGAGATACAGTAGGTGCAATGACAAAGTAAGCACTTTTGATTGCTCCACCCCCCTTTGAGATATTGACGCACAAATTGAATCAGCACCTGTACTCAATAGGGTCTACCTATGGACCAATTTTCGTTTGATTCCGCCGGTTACTTCCTTAGATATAGCAGTCACCCCCGCGCAGAACACGTGCGATTGCTCCACCCCCCTTCGAGATATTGAAAAACAAATTGAATCAGCACCTGTACTCAGTAGGGTCTACCTATATACTAATTTTCGTTTAATTCCGCCGGTTACTTTCTGAGATATAGCAATCACCCCCGCGCAGATCACGTGCGATTGCTCCTCCCCCCTTGGAAGAATTCGCTAAAAAAAGTCAGGTGCACCAGTTCACATGGTGGTACATATGTGCAAAAATTTTTGTTCGATTTCATGCAGTAGTTTTTGCTCTAGCGCGGCCACAAAAACTGGTCACACACATACAGACTCACACACAGACAGACAGACACACAGACAGACACACAGACAGACATTTTCCAAAAATGGTCGAAATGGACTCAGCGCACCTCAAAACGTGCAAATCCGTCAAAATTCGACATTCGAAAATTTTCACGAAACCAATACTTTCTTCTATATATTAGATATAGAAGAAAGTAAAAAGTGCCTTTAGTCAAGCAAAGATATAATCTACTTGATCAAAGAATGCATTAACATATTAAATCTGACTTTTTGCACTTTAAGGGACCAAATGATTTGTTTTATTTCTTTGAAGGTTTATTTTAAATTTTAATGAAACGTCTAAAAGATTTTGCTAGCCAAATTTATTTCTTTGGCGAAATTTTTATTTTAATTGGACTTTTATAAGGGCTGTGGGACCAAGATTTCTGAAAACTCGCCACAACCAAGTACCTTTGCTAACTATAAGCAACGCCTCCTAAATACTAAGGAGAAGATTTAGTAAAGGAGAAAAAAAAAAAAAAAAAAAACAGTTAGATTTGGCCATCCAGTCAACCATTGAAAATATCATTACAATTGAGAATAATTAGCCCAATAAATGAAAAATGTCATCAAATTTAATTGAAAATCCTATTGAAATGTAAAATAATTTGCTGTTAACAAAATGACTTCCGCATCTTGAGAAGTTTTCAACTGAGTCAATTCTAAGTAAAACCTGTGTAGAATATTTACTAATATTTTAACATAATTTACTTATTTTATATTATTAAAAACCATGCATGTAGATTGTATCTATTTATGTATGTATGTCAGTCTGTTAGTATAGCTTCTCTCGAACGCCAGTCATCGAACCAGATATCGATAAAATCGTAACTTTTTAGGCCTTGTGTTCGACTAATTTACATAATTGTACGATTTTAATTAGCGGAAATAATCAATTATACCTACAGTTAGTCAATAAAGTCTGCGTACATAAAGAAAAAGTAATATAAAATCGAAATTTAAGGTCCGAAAGGGGTAGTTTCATAAAGTTTTTTACTTCCTTTTACGTAGTAAAGGAAGTATTGTGATCGCGAAAAAAAAATCACTCAAATTTGAGTCTAAATTTTGATTTTGCTCACCCCCGAATGAAAATTCCTTAGTTTTTTTGACCTGTCAGCACGTGCATATGTACCTACCAACATATAAGCAGCCGAAATTTTTTTTTCAACCACCCCCAAGTTAATTACGACGAGTTTTCTCGTGACGTCTGTATGTACGTGTGTGCGTATGTGGGTCGCATAACTCAAAAACTATATGCCGTAGAAGCTTCTAGCTTGGTATGTAGGCTCTGAGGATGGTCTAGTTGTGCACCTCCCCTTGTGGTTGCATTTGAATGTTCCCAAGGGGGTGTTTTACCCCTTTTTTGGGGTAAATCAGTGTTAATTTCAATGCAGACTCAAGTGATATGAATTGGCGCGATCACTTGGCTATATGTCGCCAAGCTTTTGGTCGCCAAGTGTTTGACGCCAACTTGGCGACATATCGCCAAGTTGGCGACAAATTTGGCGAAAAAAATATTTTTTGAATTTGGGTTCAACTTGGCGCTATTGGCGATATTTTGCGAAAAATTCACTGAATGATATTAAAATCAGCAATATTTAGAAAATTAACCATTGCAAAATATTTTTTGCATTGTTTCGTGGCAGATTAGGGGAGTAAATATTTGAATTGTTACCTTGCTCACTCCAAGCACTTTTTTTAACACTTAAGGCAACTACTAAGAAATTTACACGTAAAAGGAAGTAGTGTGGGGTCCATACCAGATTTTTTTTTTTAATGTTTAGTTTCAATAAGGGACCTTGAAATTATATGTAACTATTATACTTTCATATCTAATAATTTATGCACACTAATTTTCAAAAGATAATTGGTAAGAAATTAAAGCCAATAAAGTTTGCGTACAACGCAAAGTAGGCGGGGATTTTTCTTATATCTAATTTTTAAACTTCAAACTTGAAAATGCAAAGAAGGTAACATTTTCAAGGTCATTGACTTCTGAAGCAAATTTCACGTTGATTGGAAGTTGCTATTTCTATTTTCTTGGACGAAAATGACAACCAGAACCAATGAAGAAATTCCTTTAGTTACGAGACAACTAATTATAAAGTTGAGAGATGAAGGTAAAATTCTACGTGATATTGGTAAAACTATTGGAAAATAATTTTCTAGTGTACGAAGACTTATTAAAAACTATCTTGACAGGAGTAGTCTTGCTGTAAAACCAAGATGTGGAAGATCGAAGAAGCTAATGCAGAGAGAAGAAAGAAATTTTTATTTACGAATTAAACAAAATCCTAAACCTTCTGCTATAAGCATTGCAAAAGACATTTCTTTTCTAGCAGCAAGGAAATTTCTCCTGAAACTACGAAAAGTGCTGCGATAGGCCAATTATCATGGACGCAAACCTAGGTCTAAGCCATACATTTCCTTTTCATTTCATTTCACACCTCCAGGGTCCCCCGTACCTACCACAGCTTCGTGGTTTAACCGGGATAGGGCCCTGAAGGGCGCTCTGTTCTTAATTTTGAACCAGAACCTAGGGTCGAGCAAACCCTAGGCCCAGCACCCCCAGGGGTATCGTTTCACTTGGATAAAATACATTTTTCTATGCTTAAAGTGTTTTTTTTATTTAAAATTTAGTCTGTACGCAGACTTTTGTGACTAACTGTATATATTATTACATAAGCGTCTCTTTCCTCCCACCGTTTCTCTTTCGAAATTTCGGATTCTGCTTCGCAAGTGGTCAATAATTTCTCCAATTAAATTGTGTTTGTTCAAGCTTTTAAATGATAATATCAGAAAATGTAAAGGATTGAAGATTTCATTTTATTTCGTATAGTCGAAAGAATTTTATAAACTTAAATAGAGAAAATTAATTCAATGTTTTAAAGTAAAACCTTGCAAATATTATCGTCCAGAGCATAGTTAAATTTTGCATGAAGTCTTGTTCAAAACGAGCAAGGGTTTAGAATTACATTCTTATAGAATTCATACAGCTATGCGCTCGATTCTACAGATATTGATTCAGTTAGTTGGGGGGGGGGGGAGGCAATAGAATGAACATAAATAAATACATATTTCTTTGAAATATATTACAAAGTTTCTTATTGTATTGAAGTATCCTCAACATTTTTCTTAATAAATCCTGGAAAAGTTATTGCCTTCTGATTTTCTTTTATTGTGAAATTTTTATTCGAAGAAAGAAAAAACACTCAGTTTCGAAGCATCAGAACATTCATGTTTCAGCGAATGAAATGAGATGTGATGACACATTTAGAATTTTTGCATGGATGACTGTTACAAATTGGCAAACATTTATTTACCTCTGAAATGTTTTAATTAGTTATAATTAATGGCGCTATCAATTTTAATTAATTAATTACATTTTAAGTTAAACATTACATATTAATAATTATTATAATTTTAATTGGATTAGTGTTAATGGAACTAACCATTAATATTTCCACCGGCCACCTTTTCTAGTAGTCAGAGCAGTCTGCCACGGATGGTGTGGAACCGTGTTCGAGTCCCGGCTTGGGCATGGATGTGCTTTCTCTCTCCTGTCCTTGTCCTTTCTTTGTGTGAATGTGTTGTTGTGTGAAAGGTTGCCTACCCTATAAACGGGTACCTATGGCATTTGTGTACTGTGGAAGTCGGACTTCACACCAAATTACGGTACAGTTGGAAAAGTGAAGCAGCGCACCCCAAATTGCCAGCCTGGCTGGCACACGACAAAAAAAAAAAAAAAATAATAATAATAATAATAATATTTCCGATTTAGCTCTCGTGCCACCTTGGACCCCCCCCCCCTAAACAAAATTCTAGATACGTGCTTGAGTTAATAGATAGAAGTGGAGGCATTTATTAGCTCCCAGAGATGCAAGCTTCCTCTTCACAAGTTTTGATTGCGTTATGAATTAAAATCTTACAAACATTTCCCAACGCCTTTTGGAAGTTCAAGCTACTTTGTTCTTTTCAGAAATTAATTTTCATTTAAACAGCTTGCAAATTTTAGAATCATATAATTCCTTATGAGCTAAGAACTTATTTTCACATTTCTGAGGTAGCTCAACTCGCAACCCCTCCAATAACTTCAATTTTCTTTTCCCTCCAAAGAAAACTAAAGTTTAAACAATTCTAATAATCAAAACGCTAGGCATTGAATCTGAAATTATCTGAAAGTATTTTATTACTACGTATTTGCATTTAACCCATAAGAGAAAAATCATGATATTCTTCCGTTGACCAGGCGCGGATTCTGAGGGGGGGGGGGGGCGGGTAATGGGTCATGACCCCCCCCCCTTAACCGACAAATTATAGCAAAAAATTGCATTTTTGGTACTTATGTTACGAAAAAATTGTCAAATACCCCCATTTTTGCCCGAAAATTGCACTTTGACCCTCCTCCTTTCCGAAAAGAGCCCCCTCCTTAGCCAGAAGCTGGATCCGCCCTTGCCGTTGACTGTATCGTTAATAAAACTATCAAAGTTTATGAAATTGTGTTTTCTTTAGGGATGCACCGACAAGCAAATTAGCCGTTTACCGATTAAACGGTTGTTGATAATCGGCTGAGCCGATTAATGATAAGGATGATTGTTTTTAATTCTACAAAGTTTACCATCAGTTTTTTCTCTTATGCAATTCCGAATTTAAAAATAGTAATTTATTTCCGAGAGATTTTTCCCATTTTCCTAATTTTCACAAAATAATTTCAATAATTTATCAAATTTCTTAGAACCAATTTCATATTATTGTAAATAATATCACATTAACACATTGTTAATTATGATAATTGGACAAAAAAATTCAAAAAATAAGGGTAGGGGGAGTCTGTGGTGAGCACTCCAATTTAGGAGTACTTTTAATTTAAATTTTTTAATTAATTAGCAATTTAATTCAAGACTTTTATTCTTTGTGAAAATTAGAGGTTGTCAAAAAGCACTGTACTAAGGAGCAAGGGCGTAAGATCAGAGTCAATAGGAGGTCACTGCGACCTCCCATTTTATTTATTTTTTTGACAAACGATTATGACCCCTTTCATGCTTTTCATTGTAACATGCTGGTCACCAGCATGTTACTACAAAACTACTGTTTTGTTCTTTTGGAAATATTTTATACCATCCATTGGTTTAAGGTGTGCATGACTGAATAAAGTATAGTTTCTTTCAGTTCATAATTTCTTCCTTTTTTTGTACAAATAGAATTTCAAGCACTTTTTTCTTTCTTTCTTACTTTTTTTCTTTCTGTTTTTATTGAAAAATTTGACTTTTATGCTAATTTTTGGAAACTTTATATAAACTGCATTATTATATCTAGTATTGATTACTTTTCATAAAATGATAGTAAGCTTGCCTGTTTTTGAGGAGAAAATTTGTAATTTACCGAATGAAACTCAGAACTTTACTGAATGATTAAAAAATAAATAAATAAAATACAAGAATGCATACTTATCTACGTCTACCAAAAGAGACGTGAGGCATCACGAAAATAAATTAATTAATTAATTAAAGAAAAAAAAGGAAATAAATAAAATAAAGAAGTTCAGTCTTGCAATACTGTCTCACTGTTTTCAAATTTCATCAGCCAATTTGTATCGGATAAGAACTTTTTGGGAGGTCACAGTGACCTCCTATTAGGGTGCCACTGCTTTACCCCCCTAATGTGAGTCCTGGCTCACATTAGGGTTTAGGTTAACAGTTATTGAACATGTATATATATTTATAATTATAGTAGTGCAAAAGAAATAGATAAATGCCTCTGTGCCTAACGTTGAAAAGTTCAAATGCACAGGAATGCTGCAGACATGTGTTTCGATGTTACAAGGAACGCCTTTTTCAATGCAATTATGTGAGCTTATGGATGCACGTGTAGAAGTAAATTTATAAATGTTCATATGTTTAAGACCTAAGATGGATTTTTAGATTTATTGCAGCGAATACAAGAGAGAACTTATTACTAGCTGTCAGAAAGTTATGGAAAACTTAATCTGAGGCACTTATGTTTATTTTTACAAATTTAGTTCTGCATGTGTCATTTTTAGTTATGTTTTACTATTTATAAACAAATTGTTTCAATAAATGTCACGCAAGTCAGAAAATGCAATATAAAATTTACATAGAACTTATCTGTTAACAATCTTTATAGAATTATTAACAATACTGTCCACTGTATTTGTTTTTCAATTTTAAGAATAAATTGAACACAGTTTTAAAATAATCACTCAATAAAATTATATTTTACTTTCACATTCTAGTTTAATTGTATTATAAAAACTAGAATTCTTAAGTGTACTAAAAATTTTACCAATAACTTCGGAGGGGTGCGGGGGGTGACGAACAGAAATGGTAGAAAGGCACGAATGATTTGATGTCTGCTTCTGCAGATAGGAATGACTGCCAAAGTTAACTTTTAAGCAAGATGTTAAGCAAGAAGTGTTGCAAAGCAAGTGTCAAGCAGAGTGTAATGAAGATAGATTTAGTCTGAGCACCTTTTTCTTGGTAAATGGGCAATCAACCAGTAACGCCAAAACCAAATCATTCAATATAGTCAGGGAATAAGATGTTCAACTCCCAGGGCCGGATTGGCCCGCCGGGCAACCGGCCGCTTGGCCGGTGCGCCCCCGGTAGAAAAAATTAACTTTTTTTTTTTTTTTAA